>JAKUCV010005683.1:0-45211 GCA_028386065.3 Turnera subulata | reverse complement strand
ACACACATCCTCTCAATCTCTCCTCTTCTTTGTGAAAGAAAGGAAGAGCCCAAAACACACCATACACACAACCCCGGTTTTGTTGCTAGCACTTCAGTCCGGGGAGCTCGAAGCTTGTTTCGTGGGACGACTCCAAGCTATCACGGTTCGTGTGGATACCGTAGAGGAGCAGGGCTTCTTCTTGCTCTTACTGATTCTACACAACTATTAGGTGAAAGACCCTAATCTTACAGGTACGCAAAATTTTTGTTATACGGTTTACTAGCTTCACATGTGTTCTTGGTTGTTTCCCTTGTCTTCCGCTGCATCTTTTTGCTTCTATATGAATGTCATATAGCTTAGGGAAACTTACAGTTTGTACCCCTAATATTGAGCTCTCTTCTGTCCTTCATCTTCCTCAATTTCCTACTAATCTCTTATCCGTTAGTGCTATGACCAAAGCTCTCAATTGCAAAATTGCATTCTTTCTTGATCATTGTGTTTTTTAGGACTTTCACACAGGAAAGACAATTGGTAGTGGTAGGGTGCATGATGATTATATTTTTGTTGGAGAGCAGTTCAAAAGATGGTGCAACTGGTCAGGCTTTTTTGGGTAGAGCTCAAGCCATCAATTCTGAAATCATGCAGTGGCATCGACGGTTAGGGCATCCATCATTTTTTGTTTTAGAAAAATTTTATCCTAGTTTATTTTCAAAGACTCGGTTTGATTCTCTCGTTTGTGATACTTGTGAGTATGCTAAACATACCAGAAACCATTATCCATTGAGTGCCAATAAGAGTAGCATACCTTTTATGACTATTCAGTCTGATGTTTGGGGTCCTACACAAACCCCTTCTTTATTTGGTAATTGATGGTTTGCTACTTTTATCGATTGTTGTACTAGGATGACATGGGTTTATTTACTTAAAGCTAAAAGTGATGTTTTTGTTGTTTTCAATCCTTTCACAAGATGGTACTTACCCAATTTGATGCCAGGATTAAAGTTTTAAGGACTGATAATGGCACGGAACACATGGATGGATGGTTCCACAGATATTTAGAGTCTTATGGCGTTCTTCATCAAACTAGTTTCCCTTACACTAGTGCTCAAAATGGTGTTGCCGAATGAAAAAATCGGCATCTTTGGGAAGTGGCTCGTTCTCTTTTATTTACCATGAATCTCCCTAAATCCTATTAGGTGATGCCATTCTTACTACTGCTTACCTAATCAATTGCATGCCACTTCGAAGCCTCAATTTTAAGACTCCTTTAGAGCTCCTACTAGGTAAGACTGCCTATGCTGTTCCACCGAAAATCTTTGGTTGTGTGTGTTTTGTCCATACGCATAATGTCAGAAATTAGACCCTCGAGCTCTTAAGTGTGTCTTTATTGGATATTCCTCAACCCAAAAATGTTACCGATGTTACCATCCTCTTTCTCGAAAGTTTTTTGTTAGTATGGATGCCACCTTTAGAGAGTCTGAGTTTTATTTTCCTTATATCCAAACACCTCATGAGGGGGAGAGTAGTGATAAACATGAGATGTTAGTTCCTGCTTCGGAAACTTTAGATGGTTCTATTTTTTGGGAAATTCCTACCCAGGGGAGGAGACTGTAGGTCATTTGGGCAGGCCTGATTTGTTGGTATACCAAGAAGAAACGCTATAACAGAGGCCATCATGCAACCGTCTCCTCGCTGAGAATCTTCTCCTGTTGTTGAATCTCCTAGTGAGTTACCTCCTGTGAATCCATTAGATTTACCCATTGCTCAGAGAATAGGGGTTAGAACTTGTACCAAACATTCTATCTCTAACTTTGTCTCTTATGATTCATTGTTTTCTTCCTATAGAGCCTTTGCCTTTTCTATTTCTTTTGTGTCTGTTCTCCAAGATTGGAAAAAGCAGCCCAAGATCCAAAATAGAAGGAAGCTATGGTTGAAGAAATGAAGGCTCTGCATAAAAAATAGACATGGGATCTAACTGACTATCCTTCTGATAAAAAATTAGTTGGCTAAAAATGGGTATTCATAGTAAAACACAAAGCAGATGGTTCAATTGAGAGATATAAAGCAAGATTGGTAGCAAAAGGGTTCACTCAGACTTATGGGATGGACTACTAAGAGACATTTGCTCATGTTGCTAACTACTAAGAGACATTTGCTCATGTTGCTAAAATGAATACCATCATAATTTTGATTGGGATTTGTAGCAGTTTAATGTCAAAAATGCTTCCTACATGGAGACTTGGAAGAGGAAGTGTATATGGAAATTCCTCCAGGATTTGAAAATGAAAAAACACAAGGAAAGGTCTGTAGGCTGAAAAAGACTCTATATGGGTTGAAACAATCTCCTAGTGCATGGTTTGATAGATTGAGTAAAGCCATGATCCATTTTGGTTATCAGTAGAGTAATATTATACCCTATTTTTAAAGCATGACGAGGGTAAGATTACTCTCCTTATTGTTTATGTTCATGATATTGTGATGACAGGATATGATATAGAAGAGATACTTCGTCTTAAAAAACAGTTAGCGTAGGAATTTGAAATCAAAGAGCTTGGAAAGTTACAATATTGTCTAGGTATTGAAGTAACAAGATCTGCAAAGGGAATCTTTATTTCCCAAAGGAAGTATATTTTGGATCTTTTGGGAGAAACAAGAATGCTAGGTTATAATCCAGTAGAATCACCTATTGAAAGTAATCACAAGCTGCAAGCAAGAGTTGGAAAAATAGTTGATAAAGAACGGTATCAGAGACTTGTTGGAAAGCTTATTTACCTTTCGCACACTAGAAAACATAGCATATGTTGTCAGTGTTGTGAGTCAGCTCATGCATAATCCACGAGAATCACATTTGTAGGCAGTCTTCTGTATACTTAGGTATCTTAAGTCTGCACCAGGTGAATGCCTCTTATTCTTTAAGCATGATCACTTACAAATAGAAGCCTTTACATATATTGATTGGGCTGGTTCACCAGATGATAGAAGATCTATAACTGGTTACTGTACACTCGTTGGTGGAAACTTGGTTACTTGGAGGAGTATAAAATAGAGTGTGGTTGCTAGATCAAGTGTTGAAGCAGAGTATAGGGCTATGGCTCAAGGTTTTTGTGAGCTCAGGTGGCTGAACAAGTTATTTGAAGAATTAAAGTTGTCTGAACACAACAAATTATCTGTTTACTGTGAAAACAAAGCTGCCATCAGTATTGCTCACAATCCCATGCAACATGATTGAACAAAGCATATTGAAATTGATCGACACTTCATCAAGGAGAAACTTGTTGGCCTTGGACTAATCAACTTTTAAACTTAATTAGTGAACTAACCATGCTTAGTATATGTTGTAAGATTGATTTTGATGATAACAATCTACTTGAAAGAATGCTTTGCATATGCCTTGTGTTGGTTAAGTTTACAGGTGGAAGTATGGTTTTAGAAAAACCATACGCTTACAAAGAATAGCTTTTGAAGCAACCACATGAAAACGAGCTGCCACCATCAAATTTTTCTGCAATTTGCATGTGGTCCTCCCAAGCATTTAAAATCTACTCACAACGGCCAAGAATGGTAAATAAGTAAGAGAAAAGATTCAGAAAGAGTGCAAAAAATTTTCTCTCTCAACTCCTACTTCACTAAATGACGGTGGTCCAAACTTTCCATTTTCGGCAATACTTTGCAACCGAGGAGCTAACATGTTGATGTGGTCCTAACTTGAAGTAATTATGAACTCAAGTCAACTAGAAGATTCAAAGAGACGTTACAATAGTTTCCCCCCAAAGTCAGAGTTATAAAAGAGGGTTCAAAATACCTCCGAAAGGCATCCCAGCCAATTGAGCAAATTTAAGTTTGAAATCTGAGCTTACATCTGTGATTTCTGATTTAGTTTCACAATTTTATTCAAATCCATTGAAAGGGTTGTTTGTAAGCAAGACTTGGTTTAGTTTTGCTGGGAACTCAAGTCTAGGATTAGATTTGAGGGTAGGTTAGAGCTAAGCTTGTGAAACGCTTGTAAAGGTTTGAACATAGTCTAGAAAAGCTTGAGAATTGTAAAGGTTAAGGTTGAATCCGCAAAAACCTAAGGATGGTGAGTGTTTGAAATCCTAAAGGAGGGTCCTTTAAGTACTGGAGGTACCTGATGAGGGGGAACCACTCTAAAATTGCCTGTGTTCATTTCTCTTCTCTACCTTGCTTCTGTTATTTGATTCATTCTCGCTACAGTAGTCCAGTGCGTGGTTTCAGCAGAAACCACATCAGTCTTGAACCTGAAAAAGTTCTAAGCCTAATTTACCCCTCCCTCTTAGGCACATTTGGGCCTACAATTTGTAAAGGAGTAACATCTAGAGATAAAATTATGGCTTATGAGGGAGCAAGTTTCAATAAGGCCTCCCATTTTGATGATGCCAATTTTGACTATTCAAAAGCCAAGATGAAGAAGCAACCAAAAGGATGGAGTCCTATGTGAGTGAAGATTGGTAAACCCAAGAAAGATCCTAGAGTGTGCTTTGAATGCAACTCCTTAGGTCATATCAAGGTTGAATGCCCATGCCAAAAGAAGAAAAAATATGGTTCCTCAACAACCAAGGAAAATAAGGATATGGCTGCTTGGGATGACTTGGATCCATCAAATGATTTTAACTCTAATGAAGTCACAAGTCTGTGCCTTGTGGCTCACGAAGAAAAAGAGGTAAATGAATATCCTAACTTGTGATGAGTTATTAGAAGCATTTGGTGAATTGCATGATAAATATAAGCAAGTCTTAAAAAAACAAAGAATATAATAAACGAATTGATATTCTTGAATATGATGCTGAAGCTCATAAGAATGCTTATGAAAAACTTAATTATGCTCACTCTGATGTTCTGAAAACTTGTGAAACTTTAAAAAGTGAAAAACTTGTCTTGCAAGATGCTCATGATGAACTAGAAAAGAAAATTGCTAGTAATATTGCTATGTGTGACAAGTTATTGAAAGAGAATGATATGCTTAAAAAGAATGTTGAGGATCTGAAATGTTCTCTTGAGAAGTTCACTAATGGAACAAATAATCTAAATCTACTACTAGGTCAGAAAAGACATTCGGTACAATAAGAAAGAATAGGGGCTACACATATGTTTTTTAACAAACCAAATCTACTTGTGCAATGCGTTAGAGCTGATTCAAGTGTGCCATATAGACTTAGAAGGAACATGTATATGCATTCAACTAGGAGGAACATGCATGTGCATTCAAATAGCTCTAATATACCTCATATTACATGTTATTATTGTGGTAGAAGATAGTCATGGCATTAGAACATGTATGTTTAAGAAAAAAAGTTGTAATGTGAGATATGTGTGGGTTCCGAAAGGAACCAGATCTAACCTAAAAGACCCAAAGTAGTTTGGGTACCTAAAACTTGATCCTTTTGACAAGTTGTTGGGGATGAATGGATCTTAGGTAGTGAGTGTTCAAGGCACATAACTAGTAAATCCTTGGTTTCAGTAGCATTGATTCCAACCCTTCTATTGAGCATGCTTTACTGGTTGATAATCTTAAGTATAATCTGTTAACTGTGAGTCAGTTGTGTGATAAGGGCTATAAGGTCACTTTTGAGCATCTAAATGCCTAGTATGTTCGGAGGATGGAAACCATGTGATTTTTACAGGCTCCAGAAAAGGCAATATTTATTCTATATCTTCAATTGATGTTCCTAACCCTGACCTTAAGTGTTTAAGTGCAAGAATAGAAACTCATATATTGTGGCATCGAAGGCTAGAGCATACCAACTTGGAACTTATCTCAAAATTGTCCACAAAGGAGTTGGTAAAAAGGATTACCTAAGCTGAAATATGAGAAAGAAACCACATGCAGGACATGTCAGCTAGGAAAGTAGGTTAAAAGTTCCTTTAAACCCACGCATACTATCTCTACATCTAGACCTCTTGAATTGTTGCATACTGACTTGTTTAGTCCCATGAGAACCATGAGCCTTAGTGGTAAGAGTTATGCATTTGTGATTGTGGATGATTACTCAAGGTATACATGGGTATTGTTTCTTGCTCAAAAAGATCATGCATGTTATGAATTTGGTACTCTTGTTAGGCAGACAAAATGAAGAAGGTTATAAGATTTCAAAAATAAGTGATCATGGAGGAGAATTTGATAATCTTGTCTTCAATGACTTCTGTGAGCAAAGTGGCATAGTCTACACCTTTTCGACCCCTAGAACACCTCAACAGAATAGGGTTGTTGAGAGGAAGAATCGAACTTTGCAAGAAATGGCTAGAACTATGCTTAATGAGCATAAGTTACTTGCACATTTTTTTGGCAGAGGGTATGAACACAACATGCTACATTTTAAATCGAGTATCCTTGCGTCCTTTGATTGAAAAGAACCCATATGAGATATGATTTGATAAGAAACCAAACATTGATTACTTTCATGTTTTTGGGTCTAAGTGTTACATTCTTAATACTAAAGACAATCTGGATAAATTTTATGCTAAATCTGATGTTGGTGTGTTTCTTGGATACTCTCTTAATCGCAAAGCTTATCGTGTCTTTAACAAGCAAACTCGAGTTGTTGAAGAAACCATGCATGTTGCTTTTTAATGAGAATGACCGGCGTAATGCAAGTGATGATGAAGATGCAGATTTTGCACCGGAAGATCAACCACATGTCATCATTGACGACACACCATGTCAATGTAGAGAACAAGAGGAGGAACTTCCTCAATTGATTCAACCACAACTACCTCCTTACGAACCAGATGTGCTACCACGCATGGTTGGTGGCAAACAAAATGTCGCAGAACAAAGATCCACTTAACAACACATTCTTGGTGATATTCGAGCGCTCAGAGGGCATTCAATTGAGGACATTCTCGGTGACATCACAAGAGGAGTAACTACAAGATCCTCATTGCACAATGTTAACTCACAACTTGCTTTCCTATCACAAATGGAATCCAAAATGTAATAGAGGAAATCCTTAACGAAAATTGGGCCATGGCCATGAAAGAAGAGCTAAACCAACTCAAAAGAAGTGATCTCTAGACCAACGAATCAACTTGATGACTTCTTTATAAAGCCACTTGTCACGCCCCCGCTTAAGCGCGACCGGCCAGGTACTGTGTGCACCCACATCGTGCCACAGGGCACCCCAAGGCCTATACTCGTCCTCGCAAAAGCTCGTTGCCACTGCCTCATGGGAACTAACCAAGAACATGCGCAGCGTAAACGGAAGCAAACCAAGAAATGCAAAGGCAATGAAGATACTAAAAGATGTAAAACAATCCATATCACTAATGTTATAGGATTCTGCTACAAGGGGCACTAACTCATGCTACATAGGGACTTCACCTCTCTACATGAATTAATACAATAGAACAAACGACTCGGCTAAACCCATCGACCTACAACCCGCACTCTCATCCTCACACCTAAAAGACAAGGGGAGAAATTGGGGGGGGGGGGGGGGTGTTGAGTATAAAACTCAGCAAGTAAATAGGCCATGCAAGAAAGTAACTACAACCGCACACAAAGCTTGTCATGAGCAACACACAGTCATGCAGCATCTAACACAGTGCAAGGCACACAACAAACACATATATCGGGCACTCACGCCCCAAAGCAATCCCTCGTGTCCCAGCTCTAGTCTCATTCCCCCCGACCAGCTAGGGTATGATGTGCCCCAAGGCAGCCTATGTAGTTTGGTAGCTTACAGGTGTTACTCCTTAGCCCAGAGCCCCACGTACGAGACATACAGAATATCATATAGCCCACAGCCCCACGTACGAGGCATACAGAATGTCTAGCTACCACAACTCACAAAGCTCCTGGCGGACATCCTGTCATACTTGTAATAGCCAAGAGGAACTAACTCCGCAAGGTCAGTGCCATCGCTCTCACTGACTAGAGCCCTGTACAAGGCACCCAGTGCCAATATCTCATGGCGCACAAGTTTACTACAAGTGCCCACCATCTCATGGTACGTGCAAGCCTCACAAGCACTACCGTGCACCCGGTGCACCTCAACCAACTTGCTAGTACCACAATCACAAACACAATCAAGGCAAACACATGCCATCACAAGCACATTAGTGCAGTGCCAAACATCAGCACAACAAGTGCAATGCAATGATGCCAACAAGAGGAGCAAGTATGCCCAAGCGCACAACTCAATCATAATGCACCAACAAGTCACCAATATATCACAATTATGCATAAATAACCAACAAAGCAACAAGTAGCCATGATCAACCAACAATGGATAATTAACCAATAATGACCAGCAAGGTGATCCCACATGAATTCACACACAGCAAGCACACATAAATGGCCTTCCGCCCAACGGTGATGCACTAGCAATCACTACCCGCATAACCAATTTACTTACCAACAGCTAGGCATCCCTAGGCCAATTCATTTCGTTTGGAACCAATGGGTGTGTTGGAGCTTAATTCCCTGTTACACATACAGAAACACACATATAAATCAACCCGCAACAACCATAGTATGTGAAACACAACTCAAACCCACAATACTTATCTTCCTCCAAATCAGGCAGAAACTGTCCTGCACAAGCATCACCTTCAACCCAAAATACATAGGATCTATAGGCAAAACCAGCTTCGGACTTCAACAAAAGAATTGTAGCACTGCATCCTAGCTTTTCATAGCCACCAAGAACACCCAATTCCATGGTGTCTAGCTCGAGATATGCCATCAACACCAACACTGGGTCAAGTAGGAGCACTGCTGCTGGACAACTGCAGAACAGTCCAATTACAAAGAGCATAACTCGCCCAGTTCTGCTCCAAATCCCACACAATTGGCGCCATATGAAAGCTATAGATGTTAGCTAATCATAGATTTTAGTTTCACTCAATTCCAACTAGGGGTTTGGCCGGAATCACCATTTTAGTTGCTAGGGGTCAGTCTGCCCGAGAGTAGGACCCCTTAGCTCACTTCCCTTCTCTTTTTCTCTCTTTCTCTCTTTCTCTCTCCTCTCAAGGCTGAGCACGAATTTGGTTCTGGAGACATGGTTGAGAAGTTCCTGCTTCACCTCCTTAATGCATGGGAAAGTAGGTGAGTGAGCACCCACTTGCCAACTCTTGCCCAAAGCTTGCCACTTGCACAAGCACGTGCCACCTCGTGCTTGTTTTCCGTCCAATTGGCTCGTGGCACCTAGCTGCTAGCTTGCACACCCAAAGCCATCAGTAGCCTATTCCCATGCTACTTGGCTCACTCTGATTGGTCGATTTGGCCAATCACGACTTTACACACCATCGGGTCTAATTGTGCACCAACGTGCACCCCAGTGCCCCCGTTGTGCACCATTCCGTGCCAACTCGAGCCAACATGTATTGCATTTGAGCAATTGTGCCTCCAATGCACTGATTGCACCTAAGAAACACTTTGGCAATACTAAACAACATATGTCGACCAATTAAATTGATTGGGCTCTTGGTACTTGAAAGTTGACCAACCCGTGCCTTAGCACTTTCCACACATAGTCGTACACACTAGGCCAAGCCCGTGAGCACTATAAGCCACATTCTATGTCAAGAACCATCTCCCGTCATATAGACATCACATTATGCTCCAGGATATGCACGGGGTGTCACACCACTCGAGAGGATCATTTCATCAAAATCAGGCTTAAACTTCAAATCTTCCTTAGCCTTATTTTTCCATGCTTATTTGGTAGCTGCATGATAGCGTCTCTGGAGTGTATCCTGCAAGCGCACAAGGTAGTTGTAGTACTCTATCAAGATCGTATCCACAGGGACTAGGATGAGTCTATTACTCCTTACCTAAGACAAATTAGGCTTGATATAATTAAACAAAAACAGATTATGGGGTGAGTGCAAATCGGAAATTAAATTAAGCAAGAGAATAAAAAGTAATAGCAATGTTGAAGTGGGTAGAGATCAGATTTGGTAAAATCTTAGGCATCTAGAGACTCACATGTCTTGCATTTATGCTCTAAATTGCTCAACAGCATCATCACAGGCCGGGCCTATGTGACGCCCTGTGTTCAATGAGATGTCTTGAAGGGGCTCCCAACCTAATGTACTACCAACAGCTTTCGATCTTATTGATAGTTCCCTAAGCTTCCATCTACCCCCTGTCACTAGAGTAGACATCCACATAGAGGTGAAGTTTGGTGTTGGTGCTAATTACCCACAGTCTCTCCCTATCTTCTTTCGGACGGCTAGGGAGTGAAGGCTGACTATTGTTGGTCAAGCTCACTTGGCTTCTCCCTTCGGTCCTTCACCAAGCTGCTACTAGATTAAAGATAGAATACTCAATAATCAATCAAGAATCAGAATAAAAGTGGTGTTATTTTCTTGACTGTGCTGCAACAGGCTGAGATAGTGCTGAGCCCGTGGCTAAGCCTGTCGAGAACATAAGGTCAGTTACACAGATTAGTTCTTGCAGGCGCTCTCAACCTATACTGAACCCATTTGTTTTCACTCACAAGATCCTCCAAGGATTCTCACTCATTCTAATGCTTTCGCATCGGTCAAACAAAGGAGATTAGGAGTGGGTGTTGAGGCTAATTCCTCAATTAGTTCCTATTTTCTTTCAAAATTAAGAGCTAAGGGTTGGTTGTTGTTATTCTAGCAACTATGGTTTCTCCTTTCGGTCGTTCACCTAGCTACCTATAATCATGTGTGGGCTTGATCAAGACTCAAACATGGATCAAGTTTGCAACAACCAAACAAGAAAATCGGGCTAAGAACTTAAGAAGAGCAATTTATTGCACTTAGAACAGAAACATGCTTCACCCTTTCAACCTAAGAGGGGTTGTTTAATTCATAATCGAAATTATAAAAGTAATGGGAATAATGGTTGGCATAAGGACTGGAACAAATCTAGAGGTTAGGGACAACACGATTTCTGCCCAGAAAAGGCTGCAGAATCGTGTTTCCCCTTAAACCCTTTTGTTCCAAGAACTTCTGCAAGTTAAAGGTATTTGATCGATGGGTTCTTTGATACTCCTTCTTCCTTCCTTCTTCTCTTTTATATGCCCAGATCCTCATCTTCTCTCTTCTCCTACATGCTGGAAGGTATGGCAGTTGGGCAAGTTGAGCTTCAGTTGCCCATCTTGCTTCTCGAGATAAGGCACCATGGGAGATGTGCCGAATGGGTGAAACCTGCAAATCTGCAAATTTTAGAAAACTTAGGGGGAGGATAATGGTTTTTTAATTGTTAAATTCTTTGGGTGTGATGATTATCCCCTCTTTCCTATGCTTAAAATCTTCTGAGTCGCTCAGGTCATGATTGCAGAGTTGAAAGTTCTGCAAGTGGTGAAGCTCTGCAAGTGGCTAAGTTTAATATTCTTATCTTCGCGTTCTGGTCATCTGCAGATTCCACAGGCTGAGCCTGTACTGGGCCTGTGCCTGAGGCTGTGTGCAATCTCTTTCCATTTTTCTGTGCAATTGAATTCAGCTCTTCTTGAGAATGATGTAGTGGCGTGATGGCTTCGTTGATCAAGACAAAGGTGGTGAAATCTAGTGGATAACTTGTGATTAGAGGGGGATTTGTGGCTTTTCACTGATTTTGCAATGAACAACAGGCCCGAAACAGGCTCATGCTGTGCTAGAGGCTGTTTCTTCGAATTCTCCAATAAGATCTCCAAAATCCTTCATACAGTAAGGGATAGGATTTAAGGGAATATGATGAAATAATGCAAAGTAAGGCATATAGTCATGATGAATTTGAGAGCAAATATATATAAAATCATGCCTAAAACTATGCATATTCCATGCGCATAAAAATACCCCAAACTGAAAATTTTGCTTGTCCTCAAGCAAACAGAAGAGAAGGCATGATTTTAAAAAGAAGCAAAGACAATTTCAATGCATCAAATTTTCACTAGGTTTCTCCCTTGTGATGTCCCAATTCAAGCATCCTCTTATTTTTCTTCAAAACTGCATTCGATTCTAACCAAATTCCTTGTCAGTAGTTTTTATCATAAAAATCACAGGAATAATTTCGCAACTGACCTCCATTCCTTCTGTCATTTGAGGGATTCAATTAAAGATTGAAAAGCGAAGAACAATACTTCATATGCAGAACCATTACCTCTTGTCTCCACTAATGTGCATAAGTTATCAAGCAGGATCACTAGGACTTTATCCGAGTTGTATTGAGGCTGGGTGAGGATTGTCAAAGAAAGGTGGATGGTTTTTGCAAAGGTCAATAGCTTGTGAACTTGATTTCTTTTGTTTTTATTTATGAACAGCAAGAGGCAGTGTAGACGCTGTTTGACCTTGTATTTTCTGCGGTCCCACACTGTTCAGTAACTATGTCCCAATACTTCAGCCATTCTTGATGTAACCACTGACTCCAACAGATGGATTGGTTTTGTGTTCCTTGGTGGAGTATGATTTTCAGATGTTGCCCTTGTCCTTCCTCCCTTTCTTTATTATTATTTTTTTTGTTTTTCTTTTCTTTTTTCTTCTTCCCATATGTTTTTCATTTTCTTTTTTTTTTCAAGGGGAGGATGGAGTTTGTGCTTCTGGTGGCGTTTTGATTTTTGCACTGGCTGAGTATGGGTCATCTCTTTTTCTAATCTTGATCAAATCTTGCTCACAAGCTCATCGACAAGGTGCGGCTGTTTGAAGGAGTTTTGTGCCCTTAGACACTGATGGCCCCTGCTTATGGCTGCAAATGGTTGAGGGTGGACTGTGCAGGGTAATTGAAAGAAATAGGGGCCATCTTGATTGGCTCAAATGGGTTTGCAAGGGTTCGATGAGAGGGGTGTGGTTCTATGTGGTCTATAGTTGTGCCAAAGATGGCCTAGATCCTTCCTTGCTCATAGACTTTGCTTGAGATTTCGTCTTGACAAAGATAAAGAGCTGTTTTAAAGTAAACAGGCTGAGCCTGTTTCATTTAGAAAAATTCTTTAACATGGTCCTTCTTTCGACAGAGTTCATGGAATGCAGTTGCTTGATTATTCCTGTTCTGCTTGTTTTGGAAAAAATAAGACAAGTCATAAGATTAGAGTCTTGAGCAGAATTTAAATGGAACAAGAGAGAGTGCATAAATATAAGGACATGCTCATATTGGGAGAAACAAAATGAAAATAGATAAAAATTGAAATTGCATTACATGAACACTAGAAAGTACATAGCATAATTGCATCCTAAAATACCCCAAACTAAAAAACTTGCAGTGTCCTCACTGCAGAAGCAAAACAAAAATAGGGTGCAATAACTGCAAGGTCACATAAATAAAAGAAACACACTGTCGAAAACAAAAGAGATAAGGTCTAGGCTAAGTAATACTGACACAAAAATACCCCAAACTGAAAGTCTAACTATGTGTAGTGGGGTTAGTCTAGACTAGTTCTATGCTGCAGGATCGGGGGAAAGTTAGTTTTTGGGCCTTTTCTTCCCGGATGGTGGCTGAGGTGGTGCTGGCGGTGCCCTGGTCAGTGCCCTTGCCATGTTGAGGAGGTTGGTGAGGGTTTCGGTCAATTGGACTTGTTGGCTCGTGTATTGGCTATAGAATTCTCGCATGACACAGGCCTGTGTCTCCCCATTCCTCCTCAGTTCTACGATGCCACAAGTGATGCTAGTGCGCATTTCTCCTATTGAGCCTGTGAGGCGGATCTCTTGGGCAGAAATGCTCTCCTGGAGGCACTGTTGACGTTCCCCTTGAGCATTGAGGGTCTCTTGTAGGCAGTTTTGGTTTTGGAGGATTAGAATGATCTATTGACCAATTCAATCCTGCATTTGCTCCAGGATATCCAGCAATTGGTCCCGGGTAACAGCCTGGGCCTGTGCCTGAGGCTGTGGGGCTGCTGGAGGGGCTCCCTGTGGCTGCTACTGGTCCGGATTGTTTTGGGGCTGTCTCTGAGGCTGTGCCTCGCCCTGTGCCGCTTCTACTCCTACAGCCTGTTCCTCAGGCTGTTCCTCTACTGCTTCTTCGTCAGCCTGTTCCTTAGGCTGTGGTTCGGGGAGGTTGAGGCAGTTAAGAATGGTGCCGTCGATTCAAACCGTTCCTTCAACTTCCTGGAATTGGTTGAGGAGGATGCCAAAGTGCCGTGCTAGTATCGTGATTATCCCCGCGCCTGGAAGGTATTGTACTGGATGCTAGGTGTAGAGGCGGCGGAGAATAAAGCACCCGGTGTTGAGGGCCTGTCTGTGAACCATGCAGTAAAGGATGAAAAGCTCCTCGGTTTGCACTGTCAGGCGACTCTAGTTCCTGTCATAAATGTTGTGCGCCAGGAAATGCTGAATGATTCTGAGGTTGCGACGGTGGAAAGATATGGCGCTACTGGAGGAGGAGTTGTAGCTGGGTGTGTTGAAAATTTCTCTCCAGAAAGTCTCGGTGTCGAAGTTCCCAGGCCTCTCCTGGTGTCCGTCGTTCCTCAGCCCAAAAATTGCATTGAACTGGGCAACTGTGAGAACCCGGTTCTCGTTGCCCAGCCTAAATCGAGCGATTCCATCTTATCGCGGTGTGGGTGGCTGATAGGAGAGTGAAGAGTAAAACTCTCTGGTGAGATCCTCGTAGGTGTTCTCTCCTTGTGTTGCGAAGTGCAACCACCCAACTGGTTGAAGCAACCGCCTGATGCTGTTCCGGAGGCCGATGTGCCGTAGGGCATTCATGTCCAGCCATCTTCTCACAAGCACAATCTGAGATTGTGCTCGTGTCCATGCCCTTATGTGGTCGGCACTCACTGCTCAAAAAACGAATGGTGGGATGGCGACCTCTTGTCCGGCCTGTTCACCCTCCTATTGGTGTGCTGCTTCCTCCTCGCCTTCCCTCTGTTCCTCCTCTTCTTCTTCCGCCAAAGGGGGTGGGGTACTGGGTTCCCGAGGGCGTTCCTAGTTGCGTTTGGATCGTCCCTCGTTATTGGTTGGTGTGGGGGTGGGTGTGGATTGGCTAGCCGCGACGGTTTTGTATTTAGAGGTGGTGGAGCGGGTGCGAGGGCGTTTGGTGGGGCGGGTTGGGGTTGGTGTGAGGGCGATAGTGGATGATTCTGGGGGTGGGTCCACCGTCATATCGATGATTTCTGATTTAGGGATGGTGGTGCGCTTTTTGGGCCGCACTTCAGTGGTGGTGGTGGTGTCAATTTCTGGAGGGGGATCTAGGTTTAGGTCGATCCCGCCGCCTGGGCTTGTAAGTTGGGGACGGGGGCGGTGGGTGTAATGGAAGAGTGGGGTGGTGTGTGTGGTGGGGGTTGTGGTTTGAGAGGTGTCTGGTGTGGCGATTGTGGTGTCCGTGGGTGGTGCAGGCAGGGCGAGGAGGGGTGGGGGTTGGGTTTCTTGTGGTGGGTAGAGGCGAGCGAACTCGCTAATGAGGATGTGGAGGGGAGGAAGGTCTGGGTGTAATTGTGGTGTGGGGGTGATGGGGAGGTTTCGTTGGATGGTTTCGAACAGGGGGCGGGTGATGGTGTAGATTTCAGTGGGGTTAAGGGGTGGGAGATTAGGGTTAGGTTCGTTGGGTGGGGAAGAGGGAGGTGTTGTGGGTGGGGTGTTTTTGTTGCCACCGGCCATGATTGTGAAGGGAGCAATTTTTTGTGTTTTAGGGTTTGCAGCAGTGGGTAGGCGAAAGGAAGAAGATGAAGTGAAAAGGTAAGAACAGAGGGTTTCTTTTTAAAGCCAATGAACAGGAGTGAGGGATGGTGAAGGGGTGGGAAAGTGAAGAGTTGGGTCTGCTGGGTAATGATTGTTGCCGCCCATTCATATGTATGTGTGCCCCCTTTTTCAGAATTTGGGTTGTGTCTATTCGCATGAATGACACGTGGGTAAGGGTGTATAATTGTGTTGGGCAAATTTTTTAGCATGTGAGACAAATTTTTCCCGTTCCTCTTTTTGCGTTGGGAATTGTACTCGAAACAGGCTGAGTCTGTTTGTGACTACAGGGCCACAGGCTGTGCCTTGGTATTGACATTGTTTACAAGAAAAAATTTGTTTCCTATATTCAGCAAGACTCTACCCCTCTCGTTTTGTTCGAGGCTCCCTATCATTAATTATCCCCTAAGTGCGAGAAATCGTCTAAATGAGTTGTTAGATTAGTGTGGAAGTTCGACACTGGCTCAGCCTGTGATGGGGCTGTGGTGAGCCTGTGTAGCGTCAAAATACTCCTTTTGCAAAAATTTGTTGAAGCTTGGTATTTAAAAGGGTATAGAGGAACTTCCCTGACGAATTTCTGACTTGATGATTCCTTTCCTCAAATTTGCAGCACTTAATAAAAATAGAAGAAAACATGCAAAGGAAAAACAAAACAAACTTGAAAGAAAGTAAAGGAAAGAAAATTGAAAACTACCACACTTGGAGGTTGCCCAACTGGTGCTTCTTTTACGTCTTTTAGCTGGACACCTCCCCATTTTGCTAGTTGGGAGGTGGATCATAGAGCAATTGAGTCTTTTGATACTCCTGGGTCCTTGTGTGATACAGCTTCAGCCTGTGTCCATTTGCCTTGAATGGATGCGTCTGGTCATTGTAGATTTTGACAGCTCCATGTGGGTAATAGTGTGACACTGTGAAAGGTCCAGACCATCTTGATCGAAGCTTTCCAAGGAATAGCTTCAGGCGAGAGTTGTAAAGCAGAACTTTGTCCCCTTCCTTGAATTTCTTGGGCTAGATCCTGCTGTCATGCCACTTCTTTGCCTTCTCCTTGTATAACTTGGCATTCTCATATGCTTCTAGCCTTAGCTTGTCCAACTCATTGAGCTGCAACAGCCTCTGCTCTCCTACGGCCTGTGTATCAAAGTTTAGAGCCTTAATGGCCCAATACGCCTTGTGCTCAAGTTTTATAGGTAGGTGGCAAGCTTTTCTAAAGACGAGGCGATATGGAGTTGTGCCTATGGGTGCTTTGTAGGCCGTGCGATATGCCCAAAGAGCATCATCAAGCTTCACTGCCCAATCCTTGCGCGATGGTCCCACTGTCTTCTCCAAAATTTGCTTGATCTCTCTATTTGTCACCTCGACTTGACCACTTGTTTGAGGATGGTAGGGGGTGGCCACTTTGTGTCTGATTCCATACTTCTTCAAAAGGGCCTCAAATTGTTGATTGCAAAAATGGGTACCACCATCACTGATTATGGCTCTGGGTGTGCCAAATCGAGTGAAGATGTTTTTCTTCAGGAACCTTGTCACTACCTTGGCATCATTGGTCGGGGAGACAACAGCCTCAACCCATTTGGAAACATAATCGATAGCTACCAGGATATAGTTGTTCCCGTATGAACTTAGGAATGGTCCCATGAAATCAATTCCCCAAACATCAAACAGCTCCACCTCTGGTATGCCCTGTTGTGGCATTTCTTGCCTCCTTGAGAGGTTTCTTGTGCGTTGGCATTCCTTACAAGTTACCACCCAATTACGTGCATCCTTGAACAAGGTAGGCCAATATAGGCCAGCTTGTAAGACCTTGGAGGCTGTCCTAGTTGCACCATGGTGTCATCCATACTGTGCATTGTGGCAACTGTGCAGTACCTGTCCCACTTCTTCTTCAGGAATGCATCTTCTGATCATCCCATCTCCATACCTTCTAAATAGTAGGGGCTCATCCCAGAGGTAGTTCTTCATGTTAGCGAAGAACTTCTTCCTCTGAGAATAACTCAGATCAGATGGGAGTGCTCCACAAGCTAAGAAATTAACAATTTCTGCATACCACTGCATGAGCCTGTGAGTGACACTGTGAATGGTTGCGATGAGGCTGTCATCTGGGAAGTGGTCATCAATGGGCACGTCCTCACTTGGCATGTGCTCTGGTGGTAGTCTGGATAGGTGGTCAGCTACTACGTTCTTTGTACCTTTCTTGTCCCGGATTTCCAAGTCAAACTCCTGAAGTTGGAGTATCCACCTCAAGAGTCTTGGCTTGGTTTCCTTCTTTGTCAGCAAGTACTTCAAGGCGGAGTGATCGGTGTGTATGATGACCTCGGAACCCAGCAAGTATGCCCGAAATTTCCCAATGGCAAAGACTACTGCCAAGAGTTCCTTTTCAGTGGTGGTATAGTTGACTTGTGCTTCATTTAGAGTTCGGCTTGCATAATAAATTGCATGAAGTTTGTTGTCTTACCTCCTAGCACAGCCCCTACAGCATGGTCACTGGCATCACACATGATCTCAAAAGGCTGACTCCAATCTGGGGGTTGAATGATTGGGGCTGTGGTCAATGTTGTTTTGATCCTATGAAAAGCATCTAGACAAGATTCATCAAATACAAATTCGGCATCCTTACTAAGGAGATTCATCAAAGGTTTTGGAATCTTTAAGAAGTCCATAATAAAGCGCCTATAAAACCCTGCATGACCAAGAAAAGCTCGAATTGCCTTAACAGAATTGGGAGGTGGAAGTTTTTCAACTATATTAATTTTGGCTTCGTCTACCTCAATACCACGTCCTGAAATTTTGTGCCCAAGGACAATTCCTTTAGTCACCATGAAATGACACTTTTCCCAATTGAAAATAAGGTTAACAGCCTCACACCGTGCTACTACTGTTTTAAGGTTAGCTAAACAAATTTCGAAAGAAGTGCCATAGACAGAAAAATCATCCATGAATACCTCCATTATATGCTCTATCAGATCATGAAATATGGCCATCATGCAACGTTGAAATGTGGCAGGGCGTTGCATAAACCAAATGGCATGCACCTATATGCAAATGTGCCATAAGGGCATGTAAATGTTGTTTTTTCCTGATCGCTTGGGTGGATCGGGAACTGGAAGAATCAAGAGTATCCATCTAAGTAGCAAAAATGCGTGTCCTTGGCAAGTCTCTCTAACATTTGATCAATGAATGGCAAAGAAAAATGGTCTTTTCTAGTAGCCTTGTTAAGCTTCCTATAGTCTATACACATTCTCCAGCCCGTGACAGTCCTAGTTGGTATGAGTTCTTCCCTTTCATTTTTCACAACTGTCATCCCCCCTTTCTTAGGTACTACATGCACGGCACTAACCCAAGGGCTATCTGAAATTGGATAAATTATCCCAGCTTCTAATAGTTTCAAGACTTCCTTTTTAACGACTTCTATCATGTTTTCATTTAATCTTCTTTGTGGTTCTATTATGGGTTTTCTACCTTCTTCTAAAAGAATACGATGCATGCAGATGTTAGGGCTGATACCTGTGAGATCATCGATGGTGTTTCCGATTGCCTTTCGATGCTTGTTGACTACAGTGCGTACTTTTTCTTCTTCCTTCTGTGAAAGGTCAGCACCAATAATAATGGGAAATAAAGAGGCTTCAGGGTCTAAGTAAATAGGTTGGGTGGTAGAGGTTTCATTTCTACCTTTGGTGCCTCCTTCGCGAGTTCTGGTTTTGTGGGTACTGTAACAGACTTTGAGACAGCATCAGCCACAGGCTTAGCAACAGCATCAGTCTGTTGTTCCTCAGCTTGGGCCTGCACATCGATTTTTGGCACCGTTCCTTTTGCCAGAAATTTTGCTACCTCCTTCAGGGGTGTTTTGTCTCCCTCGATGAGTCCATTAACTAAGCAACCCAACAGCTCATCCTCATGCATCTCCATGAGTTGGGATGCCTTGACTAGCACATCAACAGGGTTTGGCACAACTTCTACCAAGTAGCACTAACCTGCTTCGAATTCGTTCCTTTGCGCCTTCTGGACATTGAACTCCACTGTTTCTTCACCAAGTCGCAATGTTAGTGTTCCATTGGCACAGTTGATCATGGCCCCTATTGTGGCTAAGAAAGGACGCCCCAAGATGATGGGTGTCTTCTCATCCTCGGTCATGTTCATTACTACGAAGTCTACAGGGATGAAGAAATTGCCAACCTTGACTGGAACATCCTCCAACACCCCCACAGGATATACAAGTGAACGATCAGCAAGCTGGATGGCCATCCTTGTAGGCTTGATGTCTCCTAGATTCATGTTCTGAGTGATGGAGAGTGGTAATAGGCTGACACTAGCCCCGAGGTCACATAGGGCTCCTTCAATTTTCTTGTCCCTGATGTTGCAGGGAATTGTGAAGCTCCCTGGGTCTAAACATTTCCTGGGTGGATGGTGTTGAATGAGAGCACTCCCCTGGGCTGTCATGGCTACAATCTCAATGTCATTAATAGTTCTTTTCTTCGTCAGAATATTCTTAAGGAATTTAGCATACGAAGGCATCTGTGTAACCACATCACTGAAGGATACATTGACATATAGCTTACTCAGCATCTCCTTGAACTTATAGAATTGCTTCTCCAACTTGGATTTGTGGTACACTTTGGGGTATGGGAGAGGAGGTTGATAAGGTAGAATAATCTGAGGCTGCTTCTCAGCCCTTCTCGTCCTAACAGGCTCAGGCACAGGCTTAGTCTATGCCATCACTCTCTATCCAGAACTGGATGCCGATGCTCGCTGCTCCTCAGCCTAAGGTGATTTGGGCACTGTGTCTCTGAGCTCCTTCCCACTACGAAGTGTCACAGCCTTGACATGCTCGTTCCTTGGATTTTCTATTAGTTTTCTTGGAAGGGCTCCATGTTGACTGGTGGACATGGTAGCTTGTTGGGCAATTTGATTTTCGAGGATTCTGTTGTGGGATTTGAGTTGGCTGATCTCCTCGCTTATTTTGTTCTGTTTCTCCAGGATGGATTGCAGCATTGTCATCATGTCGGTGTTGCTGCCTTGTTGTCCTCCTTGATTCTACCTTTGGTACTGTGGCTTCCCTCCCTAGTTCTGTCTCTAGTACTGGGCCTGTTGTGCACTCCTTTCCTCGGTTGGTCCCTTCCAAGAGAAGTTTGGGTGGTTCCTCCAGGATGGATTGTAAGTGTTGCCATATGAGCTCTGCTTCTGTTGGATATAGTGAGCTTGTTCAGAATCACATTCGGCAGAGAGTGGGCAACTGGATGTACCGTGAGGTCCTCTACAACCTTCACAGTTTGGGGCTATGGCTGAGGCTGTCTTGACTTGAGCAGCCCCTAGTTGCTTCCTGAGGGCTTCTATCTCTACCTCTAGCTTGGTTACTCTATCTACTCCAATTACACCAGAGAATTTGACTTCTCTGACTGAGGTTTTTCTCTTGGACAGTGCTTCAAGAATGGCGACTCCGTTATTATAATCCTTGTCCAAGAATGCACCATTGGCCATCTTGTCCAAGGTGTTCTGGTCTTCATCATATAGGCCACAATAAAACTGTTCAAGTTGCACAGCCTCACCAATTCGGTGGTTTGGGCATCTCCTCAGTAATCCCTTGAAGCGCTTTCAAGCATCTCGAATTGATTCATCATAGCATTGAGAAAAACCAATAAGCTGCTGCCTCAAACTTGTGGCCTTGCTTGATGGATGGTATTCTTTCAGGAAAGCTCTGACTAGACTGTCCCAGTCAGTGAAGTGGCATGCTTCATGGTTGTTGAGCCATTCGAATGCTGCATTTCTGAGTGAGAATGGGAACACTCTCATGTACAGCTGTTCCTTGGTCATCTCTGCTATGTTCACTGTACTGCACACTCGCTGGAAGTTTTGCAAGTGTGAGTTTGGATCTTCAGAGGGGGTGCCTCCAAAGGTGCGCCTTTCCAGCATGCTCAACAAGTTGGTTCTGATCTCATATGGAGCATCTACATCTGGAATGGTTATGCTGTTGTGGATGATGGTGGTTATAAGAGCTGGGACATGGGGATGTAGGGTCGAACAGGCTGAGCCTGTTCAATACCCTAGTGCTGTCCTTCGTTGGGTCTGTCCGCCATGTTATGTTGCTTTTGTTTGCGAATCTGGCGGGTTATCTTTTCGATCTCTTGGTGGAAGATTAGAGCTGGTTGCTTGCTCCTGGTTTGGGGCATGCACCACCTGAAAACTTCGAACTTGGAAAAAGAAAAGGGGTAAAATATAAAAAGACTAATAAATCAAATAACAAGCAAAAGAATCAAGCGCCAGTCCCCGGCAACAACGCCAAAAACTTGATAGCGTCTCTGGAGTGTATCTTGCAAGCGCACAGGCTAGTTGTAGTACTCTATCAAGGTCGTATCCACAGGGACTAGAAGAGTCTGTTACTCCTTACCTAAGACAAATTAGGCTTGAGACAATTAAATGAAAACGGATTATGGGGTGAGTGCAAATTGGAAATTAAATTAAGCAAGAGAATATAAGGTAATAGCAATGTTGAAGTGGGTAGGGATCAGATTTGGTGAAATCTTAATCATCCAGGGATTCACATGTCTTGCCTTTATGCTCTAAATTGCTCAACAGCATCATCACAGGCCGGGCTTGTGTGACGCCTTGTGTTCAATGAGATGTCTTGAAGGGGCTCCCAACCTAATGTACTACCAACAACTTTTGATCTTATTGATAGTTTCCTAAGCTTCCATCTACCCCCTGTCACTAGAGTAGACGTCCACTTAGAGATGAAGCTTGGTGTTGGTGCTAATTACCCACAGTCTCTCCCTATCTTCTTTCGAACGGCTAAGGAGTGAAGGCTAACTATTGTTGGTCAAGCTCTCTTGGCTTCTCCCTTCGATCCTTCACCAAGCTGCTACTAGATTAAAGATAGACTACTCAATAATCAATCAAGAATCAGATTAAAAGTGGTGTCATTTTCTTGACTGTGTTGCAATAGGCTGAGACAATGCTAAGCCCGTGGCTGAGCTGGTGGCTAAGCCTGTCGAGAACACAATGTCAATTACACAGATTAGTTCTTGCAGGCGCTCTCAACCTGTACTGAACCCATTTGTTTTCACTCACAGGTTCCTCCCAAGATTCTCACTCATCCTAATGCTTTCGCATTGGTCAAACCAAGGGGATTAAGAGTGGTTGTTGAGGCTAATTCCTGAATTAGTTCCTAATTTCTTTCAAAATTAAGAGCTAAGGGTTGGTTGTTGTTCTAGCAACTATGGTTTCTCCTTTTGGTCCTTCACCTAGCTACCTATAATCATGTGTAGGTTTGATCAAGACTCAAACATGGAGCAAGTTTGCAACAACTAAACAAGAAAATCGGGCTAAGAACATAAGAAGAGCAATTTATTACACTTAGAACAGAAACATACTTCACCCCTTCAACCTAAGAGGGGTTGTTTAATTCATAATCGAAATTATAAAAGTAATGGGGATAATGGTTGGCATAAGGACTGGAACAAATCTGGAGGTTAGGGATAACACGATTCTTGCCCAGAAAAGGCTGCAGAATCGTGTTTCCCCTTAAACCCGTTTGTTCCAAGAACTTCTGCAAGTTAAGGGTATTTGATCGATGGGTTCTTCGATACTCCTTCTTCCTTCCTTCTTCTCTTTTATATGCCCAGATCCTAATCTTCTCTCTTCTCCCACTTGCTGGAAGGTATGGCAGTTGGGCAAGTTGAGCTTCAGTTGCCCATCTTGCTTCTCGAGATAAGGCACCATGGGAGGTATGCCGAATGGGTGAAATCTGCAAATCTGCAAATTTTAGAAAACTTAGGGGGAGGATCATGGTTTTTTAATTGTGATTATCCCCTCTTTCCCATGCTTAAAGTCTTGTGAGTTGCTCAGGTCTTGATTGCAGAGTTGAAAGTTCTGCAAGTGGTGAAGCTCTGCAAGTGGCTGAGTTTAATATTCTTATTTTCGCGTTCTGGTCATCTACAAATTCCACACGCTGAGCCTGTGCCTGAGGCTGTGTGCAATCTCTTTCCATTTTTCTATGTAATTGAATTCAGCTCTTCTTGAGATTGATGTAGTGGCGTGATGGCTTCGTTGATCAAGGCAAAAGTGGTGAAATCCAGTGGATAACTTGTGATTGGAGGGGGATTCGTGACTTTTCACTGATTTTGCAATGAACAACAGGCCCGAAACAGGCTCATGTTGTGCCAGAGGCTGTTTCTTCAAATTCTCCAGTAACATCTCCAAAATCCTTCAAAATGAACCTGGAATCACTAATCATACTGTAAAGGATAGGATTTAAGGGAATATGATGAAATAATGCAAAGTAAGGTATATAGTTATGATGAATTTGAGAGCAAATATATCTAAAATCAAGCCTAAAACCATGCATATTCCATGTGCATCACTGCATAAACTATACTTTCATACACACACACACACACACTCACATATGAACACTAAGCACACTACCAGATGAGGACATGTTCAAAAGTAATTTTTATCATTAGAGAGGCAAAACTGAAGAAAATCTGATTTGGGGTGAAATCTGTTGTGGTCCAGCAGTTGATATTCAGCGGTTATAGAGAAAGAATAGCATAAGAAGGGAATATTTTGTGGATTTAAACATCACTCATGAAGAAGAAACTCAGGAGAAAGATAAAGATGCTGAGTTTGATGGGCTGACTATGACGAATGTTGTGAAAATTGCTGAGGAAGCAGCATAGATAGTCCAATAGTCACCTTATGATGATTTGGTTGCTGGAAAACTAGTTGGTAAAGAAGGTAACAAAGATGGCGACAATGGCAAATTAGAGTTAAAGAATGGGAAGGCTCTTGAGGAAAAGAAAGATAGAGATCAATATAAATCGTCTTCTGTCAAGAAGACAGTGAAAGCTAAGAGAAGTATAGTTATGGTTCGAGCTCAAACCACACAACTGTCTGTCAAGAAGCCCAACACAAGATCATAGTTCAAAACTATGAGTAAAAAGAGTGGCAGGCAAAAAGCCATTTAGATTGATCTTGAAGACTCCAAGAATGACTCTAAAGAGAAAATTGACGAGGAAAATGCTGCTGAGAAGACAGAGAAGAGGAATAGAGCTGATGATGATGAAGAAGATGGTTCTATAAAAACCATAGAGCTGGTGATGATGATGAAGATGGTTCTGTGAAAACCATCAGTGAAGAAAAGGATGATGAAGCTGATAGAAAAATTCTAAAAGCACATGTTTACTAAGTGTAATGGCAAGGGTATGATAGAATACATCAAGACTAAGCTGAAGGGAAAAACCATGAAGATCATTGTTGACAATATCCGAGAAGAGTTGAAGCTAAAAGTAGGATACTATTAAGAATTTGAATGCTTCTTCCGAAAAGTCAGCTAATGTAGATGGAGCACCTACCTATACTGAATAGAGGAAACTGCTCTTTCGGAGCTTAAGTATGTAGGGGGAGTACAAGAATTTAAATAAAATGGTCAGAGAACTCATGTAGATGCTGACCTGGATGGTTTTGCTGCAACCATGGTATCAGACGACTATCAAGAACAGTGGATTCTTGCTTGTAAGCTGAAGAAGAGTTTTGTGTGCTATGCTTATCTGATCCTCTACCATATGGCCACTTATAAGGAACAAAGTCATGGCCTCCTTATTACGATGCTTGCAAAGTGGTTTAGTTTGGTTCCAATCCAATTTGATGTTCTATTCCCATCAAGCCTACTGACAGGGGAAATTTGTCTAATATGGGGATGAGATTGAATACTAATGAAGAGTATAAGATTGTGAAGGCAGTCTCTGCCAAGGATGCTAAGTATTTGAAACAAGATGTTCAAGCTTTGCGAAAAAAAAAAATTGAAGATATTTGAAGGCAATGTAAAGGAGATGCTTGACCAGAATATTTCTGCTATGCCTTCACCCGCTTCTAATGAAGAATGAAACCTCTTAAGATCTGATGCTACTAGGACTCATGCATTGCATCTAGGTTAGAATGTGGTTTCCATTTTGGTACTATTATTTGGTTTGTATTATGGTTTTTGTTTGGATGTTGCTTATCTTCTGTTTGTTTTCTGATATTTGCACTACTCTTTTGGATATTATATTACAATTTTACATGGATGATGAATATTATGTTCGTAGTTGATGTGTTATTTTGTTTATACTCCCTATTTGTTGATGCCAAAATGGGGAGAAATATTGTTGATTGTTGATCATGCAGTAAGTGTGATATGGATGTAGTTTTGTTAAAACCACACTTTTGATCAAAAGTTTATGCAGGAAGTGTGGAATGCGATAATTGGTTTTCATTAAAACCACACTTACGAGTGCGATATGGTTTTGTTAAAACCATACTTCAAGTTGAGATTGTTGCGCTACTTCGTTATATACTTGATTATTCTCTCATGCAGGAATTGAAAATCACAGGGGGAGTTTTTGGCTAAGTAAGCTAAATAAAAGTCACAAGGAAAATTTCTTGGCCAAAATGAGCCAAGTGCGTTATAATATTTGAACTTAAATTATCCTTGTTGAAATATGAAACAACAATGAATAGGGGGAGAAACAAAACTGGGGAAGCGCTTAAACTGTTTGAAAAGGTTTTCTAACCCTCGTTTTGCAGTAATCAACACTTGCTTGTCATCATAAAAAAGGGAAAGAGTGTTGGCCTAAACTTGGGCTAATCACTTCTTAAGCTTAATTAGTAAACTAATCATACTTAGTAATGGTGTAAGATTGATTTTGATGATTAACAGACTACTTAAAAGAATACTTTGAGTGTTGATTAAGTTTACAAGAAGAAGTATTGTTTTAGAAAAACTATACGCTTATGAGTGATGGTTTTTGAAGCAACCACATGAAAACGAGTTGTCGCCATCAAACTTTTCTGCAACTTGCATGTGATCCTTACAAGCATTTAAAATCCACTCCCAACGGCCAAGTGTGGCGAACAAGTATGAGAAAATATTCACAAAGAGTGCGGAAGACTTTCTCTCTCAACTCCTACTTTACTTAATGAAGGTGGTCCAAACTTTCTATTTTCGGCAATACTTTGCAACTAAGGAGTTGACATATTGATGTGGTCCCAACTTGAAGTAATTATGAACTCAAGTCAACTAGGAGATGCAAAGAGCCGTTGGAGCACTTTCCCCCCAAACTCAGAGCTGTAAAAGAGAGTCCAAAACACCTCTGAAAGGCACCCGGCCATTTAAGCAAATCTGAGTTTGAAATCTGAGCTTACACCTGTAGTTTCTCATCTGGTTTCACTATTTTATTAAAATATATTGAAAGAGTTGTTTTTAAGTAAGACTTGGTTTAGTTTTACTTGAAACTCAAGTCTAGGATTAGATTTGAGGGTAGGTTAGAGCTTAGCCTGTGAAAAGCCTGTAAAGGTTTGAGCTTAGCCTAAAAAAGCTTGAGAATTGTAAAGGTTAAGGTTGAACCCGCAAAAACCTAAGGATAGTGAGTGTTTGAAATCCTAAAGGAGGGTCCTTTAGGTAGTGGAGGTACCTAGTGAGGGGGAACCACTCTAAAATTTCTTGTGTTCATTTCTCTTCCCTACCTTGCTTATGTTCTTTGATTCATTCTCGCTGCAACAGTCCAGTGCGTGGTTTCAGCAGGAACCACATTAGTCCTGAACCCGAAAAAATTCTAAACTTAATTCACCCTTCCCCTCTTAGGTACATTTCGGCCTACAAAACTCACATCCAAAGTTCTTGATATCTTTCACGTTTCTTCAAATAATCAATTAGCTAATGTCTTTACAAAAGGACTCAACCACAAAATGTATCATCCACTAGTTTGCATGTTGGGCATGTGTGATATCTTTACACCAATTTTAAGGGAAGTGTTAATAGACATTATTTTCCACCGACTCAAGTAGTATTTAGAATCCAAGTAGGATTTATAGTAGTTTAATTTTCTAGTCTCTAGTACTTGTATAAATAGAGATGTATGCCTAGTGTATTATCATCCGAAAATTAATTGAAAATT
The DNA here is from genome assembly GCA_028386065.3 of Turnera subulata. Taxonomy (NCBI): domain Eukaryota; kingdom Viridiplantae; phylum Streptophyta; class Magnoliopsida; order Malpighiales; family Passifloraceae; genus Turnera; species Turnera subulata. The sequence goes on along the minus strand of JAKUCV010005683.1, from coordinate 17,735 downwards.
TTTCATAAAAATCTTCACTTGTTAGCTAGAATGATTATCTCTGAACTCTCCTTTTCCTTTTCAGTCTTTTCATGGTTTCATACCTGTGCTTTTGCAGGGTGAATCTATATATTCTGGGGTCAAGGATGTTACAGTGGGTCAGGTATGATAACCGAAATTATCATTTTCCCAAAATGACTGCTAATCAATTTTTACACTGTCACTAACCTCATCTTTTGGCAATGGATTTCCAACTAAGTTAGTCAAGCTTCAAAACTATGCGATCTCTCTTAGCTTGCATAGGATGTATTGTTTTGTCCTCGGCGTCCATTTTCCATTTAACAAACACTAAATGCGAATGCGTCCTAATCCCTGAGCATAATGAATTTTTTATTTTCTCTTTTTTTTTGGTGAAATTGATAAATCTACCTTAGCATTTTGGCAAGAAAATCATCAATCTCTTCTTCGACATCACGCCTGCGCTTAATTTTTTTCCCCATCATTTGTTTCGTTTTCTACCTTAGTCCTTGCAGCGCCAATGCGGACTATAATGTATAAATTAATTTGATATTTCACTAATGCAGGGCTCTTCATGCTGTACCCTCATTGCAGAAAAGTTTGCCTCGACATCACCGGAGACTCTGGCTGGACAGGGGTTCAGTAGATTATTGGTACTTACTGTTGTAACATTCTCCTTTGTTTCTTTTTTCATTGTTCAGTAAAGTTGCATTTCACATCAAATCCGCGCCAAAAGGCTTGTAGTGCAATGGTAATATTACGAAAACCAAGGGTAAGTCTAGTATAGAAAAAATATCCTGCAACTGATGACGCAGTAGCTCATATCCCATTAAGTTCTATGTACCTACCTAGCAAACTTTGGGGAAGGATTGATCTTCAACTAAAGTTTGAGCAAATCTATCCATTGATCATGAGCCAACTTTTTTCACTTCTGCACAACCTCCCTTCTTAAACTGAATATATATATATATACATATTTTGCATGCAGCTGAGTGGAATCCTCTTGGATACTGCCAACCTCACAAGCCCACAATGCACCACTGAAGACAAGTACATGGCTACGTTACTGATTAGTGGTGCTAGCCGTTTCGGATCCAGTGGTCTTTACCAGATAAGTAAGACTTTTCTACCCAACTTAATTGTACATGCAATTCACAGTTTATTAGTTAAATGTTTCCTTTTGCTTATCTTTTTTTTGTTGTTGATGGAGATGAAAAAGTTCAATTTGCAGTAAGATACAAAATGTATGATGTCTCTGATCTCAAAGTGGCTGATATCCTGCGGAAGGACTTCAAAAAGTAGACTCGAGTAGGTCTGGAGTTGCACCATTGCAATAAACTCCTGTATTTTCGTTCATAATGATGACTAATTTGAAGGAAGATTTTCCATATCTAAAGGAGACTCTATCATAAGCACTATATATGAATATCATCTTTTTATCCATTTTTCTAGCATTGAATAAAAAAAAACTTGTGCAGCTACAGTTATAGAATTTATAGCTAGCTAGGTTTGATGATCAATCTCAATCTCATCATGTTTGATTTGTATGTTGAAGATCGGCATAAGACAAAATTTCATTAGGATCGTGGAGTCTGATTCTACTCGCTATAGATGAAACAAAGGAATGGTGTAGTATATAGAATCCAGAAAAGATATTTTGTTTATAAGTTAGAGATGAAACATTCTGGTACAAACCCAATCTAATATCATATATATATAATACCTCCTTCCATCCATCTTTCTTATACTTATTTTATAAGCTTGTATGCCCATAATGTAAAATAAAACGCACTGAACCACATCTAGTCCACATCTAGTACTGGACTTTCTAAATAGCAAACGAGGAGCTAGCAAGGCATGGAATAGTAAGAGTAGGAAGTTTAGTTTATTAGTAAATAACATCATTAAAAAATTGGTAAAAGTAATAATATATGACTTTGTTTCTTCATGCAAAGAATTAATATATAGATTAATTCATTATAAAGAATTTCATATATAATGAATTGACAATTTACATTTGACAATTAACTGATCTCTCTTGGTTGTATTTACTTACAATCAACCAATTTTGCATCCCTTTCTTCTTAATTTATCCTTGCATATATATATATGAAGTGGCTTTTCCATTTGTTTTAACATTATGTTTTTTTGGTTTTTTTGTGTTGATTAGGGAATCGTATGTTAATTTTAGCAGGTAAGTCAGAGTTCTATTGGCATATCAAATGAGCAACTTCTTGCTCATGTTTATTCTTCAACGGAAGAAATCAGATATTTTCAACGTGAGTAATTTTATATGTAACTTTAATTTTAACTAAACACAGAATTAGCTAGCTAGCAGGCACGCACATATGTTGTCGGTTACATATAGGTATTTTTTTCTATCATCCGCGACATATATGTATATATTCTACTTTCTTCATCATCATGCATGTATATATGTGTGTGTGTGTGTATATATATATATACATATACTCCTTATACTGATCATGTTGATTGATTTTTGTATTTCTACTCCTTAGAGTTGGAGAAACTTCTATTGTTGATGATTGTATCAGGTTATTATGATCAAGAAAAGAACTTCAAGGTATTTACGTATGTCTAAATTGTACGTCTTCTATATATTAATTTTAGCAGGTAAGTCAGACGGTGCTTCTTCAAGATTCATGGTGTCAAATATGGGAATGAGTTCTATTGGCATATCAATTGAGCAACTTCTTGCTCATGTTTATTCTTCAACGGAAGAAATCAGATATTTTCAACGTGAGTAATTTTATATGTAACTTTAATTTTAACTAAACACAGAATTAGCTAGCTAGCAGGCACGCACACATGTTGTCGGTTACATATAGGTATTTTTTTCTATCATCCGCGACATATATGTATATATTCTACTTTCTTCATCATCATGCATGTATATATATATATATATATATATATACTCCTTATACTGATCATGTTGATTGATTTTTGTATTTCTACTCCTTAGAGTTGGAGAAACTTCTATTGTTGATGATTGTATCAGGTTATTATGATCAAGAAAAGAACTTCAAGATATTTACGTATGTCTAAATTGTACGTCTTCTATATATTAGGATTTATATGTACCACACATCTGGCCCTTCAAAACTACTCCTCCCTTTATTTTGTAATTTTCTGATTATATTTTCAAGTTTAGTCTTCTGAAAGAATTTATTCATATCATATATAATCATTTCTTCCTTCTTCTCCATGTATATTAAGTGATGGGATAGCTATATTAAGTGCGCATTTTATTGTGACGCAGAGAGAAATTCTCATCTCTACTGAATCCATGGAGCTAATGAAAAATTAGCGCTATTTCCTGGAATCCAGTGCCTCTCAACTAACTCTGAAAGTCCTCCATCAACAAGGTATGCAGTCTTCTTCCTAGATTCACTACTACAAATCATCACTTGTGTACTTAACTTCCCTTTTCCTGATACAAATGTTGAACAATGCTTCGGTACCACAACGTGAGCAATGCTCTGGTACCAGATTGTTGAATAATACGCAACACTAACTACTAACCTTTCACACTACCATTCTCGTTGCACAGGCAGATTGTGTTGAGACTGAGCAAAACTCACTTGCATATGTAGGTTGCGTAGAACCCGGGTTGAAAAAGATGGAAAAACTAACAGAAACTAATAACAAGACAACAAAGTAGAACAGAGATAACACTCTCTCAATACACTCAAAGAGAAAAGAGAGAAATGAGAGAAAAGCTTGAAAGCTTGGGATGATTATTCAACAGGAGAGTAAAGCCTTTATATAGGCTACAAAGCTAACAACTTAAGCTAGAAATTAGGAAACTAACAACTTAATGCTGTAGACTTCAAAAGTAGATAACTAAGAAACTAACTCACTAATCCTAGACTAGCATAAGGATAACTAAGATCTAATCTAATTGATATTTAAAAATAAAAACCAAGATCAAATCTAAATGGTAACAACCTAGATTTAATCTAATTGGTGTTGATGTTTAACAACAAATACTTTGGAGTATTATAATTTTCGTCGATACACAACATTGCACTGACTCCATATTTTACTACATACAATGACCTTCCATTTCCACAAACATCTCATTTTATTATTATTTTTTTATTTTCATAAAAAGCTGCACCACTCTTAATTATGTATCTGTGGTGGTCACATACAGGTCTCACAGATGAAATGAGGACATTTGAGATTGATAAATTCACATCAAGAAGGACCATTGAACGTCTCCTAGAGGAATTTGGTGGGTCATCAAAAGTGTGACATGCTTCCATGTGTCCCTTCTTGTTATTGTAAGTATCCGGGTCATGCAATTTGACAATCAAATGCAACTAAATGCGCAACGGAAATCCTGGTACTCATGGAGGATCCATGTGAAACAGTGTAAATCGAATAACAAAAATCGTACCTGGAAATGGTTGAGGTCTTTCACTCAACTGATAATCCGAATCAGCAAGAGCCTGACAGCAATCCCGCTCCTCTACGGTATCCACACAAACCGTGATAACTAGTTGGAATCGTCACACGATTACCAACCCGAGCACCCCCGAACTGATGTGCTAGCAGCAGGTTTCGGAAGCTAGAATTTGTGGTATTTTCTTCTTTCTCAAAGAAGGTGTATATGGTCTGAAACTCTCAAGACACTCTCAAGGCTCAATCCTCCGAAAATTTTCAGACTCAAAGTGATCAATCCATAAGCATAATCAGATTATGCTTAATCAAATTCCACTCACAAAAGCAAGGGACAAAGTGGCCAATACCTTTGGCCAACATGATTAGCTTTTAGCTAATCATGTCTCCACTAACTCTTGGTGGGATTACCCATCACATGGCACTAATTATGGTTCAACAAATCAGACATTTAGTGAACCAAACCAGCCTAAAACGACCCTGGTCCAACCACTGTCCAACCATGGTCCAACTACCAGCTCGAATCAACGGCTCTAAGTGTGTGACCCTGTAGGCACTTGTAACGTCCGGCAATAATTGTAAACTCATTTACAATTATAAGCAAAGAGCGGCGTCTAGCAACACATCATTGCTACCCGAACGACAAGATCAGTACTGATTCATATGCCTCGCAAAAATGTCATCGTCCCTTCGTCCCATTATCAAGATTAAACACGAGACATGGAATATGTCAATCTCGTATATGTTCAATCTCGGTTTCTTGATCCTCGAGTTAACCGCGTAAAATGGATACCTATGATATCACCATATCATAATCCGAGCATGGCCATGCATTTACGGTTCAACTCTATCAAGAAACCATCCGATAATATACCCGTTATATGGGTTGGACGAATCCCCTCTGGATCATACAAAACCCACTACACATTTATCATATACCCAATGATTACACTAAGGTCTACTCATTTACGAAATAGCCAAGAGTAATATCAAAGTATACGACTCATATGTTGGGAACCTTGATGATCTCAGGTCTAAGAACAATACATATAAGAATCGCTATCGACAAACATATAACGTTCCATGTAGCATTCTTATGTGGGTCGGTCCAGTCCACAAGTTCTCTAACTTGTACCCGTATGTAGAATTCATATCACTTATAAATTCTCAACTCTTAATTTATTATTACAACCCATCCATAATAATAATCGACTAGGGACATTTAAGAATATGAAATATTCTAGGGTTATAAATATGTGCAAGCGTTTATCTCATAAACGATATTTATTGGAATAACCTTAATGTGTATACATGACTACAAACAATCATCCATTGATTGGCTTTTGGGCATATTACACTAACAGTTATAATTGTAGCACTTTCCTTTGAACCTCCTTCCATTGGAATAGTTATTTGAGCCTCATTCACGAGTGCTTGTCTCACCATGATGACCTTTAAACTTGTTACCATTCTTTTTGGATCCATCACCATCACGCTGCTTGGAATTCCACTTGCTTTTCTTTGCATAGAGTGCCACTTCTCCATTCTTCAGTGAGACTCCTCCCATTCGCTAAGCTAAGTCTTTTTGACCGGCTAGCAAATTCTCAAGTTCCTCAAGTGATGGCTGTGTTGGCCAATCTTGTACAACATCAATAAAGCTTCTAAATTCTGGCCTTAAACCATGGATAAGAATTGGCTTCATCTGGAATCACCGATAGATGCTTCTGGATCCAACTCTGAATTCTCACGACACAGAAACTTCACTTTGTAAAAGTATTGTGCTATTTCCATGTTGCCTTGTGTCACTGACAACAACTCGTTCTCTAAAGGTTGAAGCTTCGTATCATTCTTTTTAGAGAACCAACTGGCAAGCGTACCACAAGCTTCTTTCGAAGTTTCAGCTTTATGTATGTATTGCAGCATTTCCTATTGTTATCTCGAAAGCGAACATGGCATTGCCCACGATAATCTTCCACTTCCGCAGCTCTCCATTTGCATCTCCCGGTTGTGCTACCTCGGCGCCATTGACCACTTCCCACAGGTTTTGTCCTTGCACGTAGGACATTATGCAAGTTCACCACATACCGTAATTGTTGTTGTTGAGCTTCTCCATTGCGCCAATAACTTGAAGGTCGGTCATTGTATCGACAAAAGATCTCACAAAACACCTCTACGTGATTTAGCCAATAACTTGAAGGTCGGTCATTGTATCGACAAAATATTCTCACAAAACACCTCTATGTGATTTTCCAAACAAGGACCTGCTTCGATACTAGATTGCCAAACAATGTTCCGCTACCACAACATGAACAATGCTTCACTACCAGATTTTTGAACAACGCGCAACACTAAGCACTAACCTTTCGCACTACCAATCTCGTTGCACAAGCAATTTATGTTGAGACTGAGCAAAACTCACTTGCACAGGCAGGTTGCATAGAACCCTAGTTAAAGAAGATGGAAAAACTCATAGAAACTAATAACAAGACAATAAAGTATAATAGAGAGAATACTCTCTCAAAACACTCAAACAGAAAAGAGAAAAAGCTTGAAAGCTTAGGATGATTATTCAACTGGAGAGTAAAGCCTTTATATAGGCTACAAAGCTAACAACTTAAGCTAGAAATTAGGAAACTAACAACTTAATCCTATAAACTTCAAAAGTAGATAACTAAGAAACTAACTCACTAATCCTAGATAAGGATAACTAAGACCTAATCTAATTGATATTAAAAAAATAACAACAAAGATCAAATCTAAATGGTAGCAACCTTGATTTAATCTAATTGGTGTTGATGTTTAACAACAAATACTTTGGAGTATTATAATTTTCGTCGATACACAACATTGCACTGACTCCATATTTTACTACATACAATGACCTTCCATTTCTACAAACATCTCATTTTATTATTTTTTTTCATAAAAAACTACATCACTCTTAATTATGTATCTGTGGTGGTCACATACAGGTCTCACAGATGAAATGAGGGCATTTGAGATTGATAAATTCACATCAAGAAGGACCATTGAACATCTCCTAGAGGAATTTGGTGGGTCATCAAAAGTGTGACATGCATAGCTACCAAATATCACTTGATAATAATTTGGTTGGTTTTGTTTAAATTAAACCTTAAGCCACCACCAGGGAAAGGGTCAAGTACGAACACTGTAACTGTGCCATTGCTGATGAATATTGCTAGATATATCAACACGTGACAGAAAGTAAGAATCATTTTCTTCATTTATTATTCTTGTAAAAAATCAAGATTTGAGTTTTAGTTGGGACCCACGTCTGCCACTTGGATGTGAAACGACATAGTATTGTGTTAATAAGACGTCGTTTTGAGTTTCGGGCAACATCCTAATTTTTGGGCAGCATCCACGTCAATACATACCCTATTCGAGACACATGATTGACCTGCCCGAAAAAGATTTGGGTATATAAATGACTTAGAAAAACTTTTGGGTACATGATTGACGCAAAGCATAAAATGCCATACATCTATTAGGAGTTTATATATTGTGTTCACAATTATAACCATAAGTTATAATTGGTACAACAGTGAATATAATACGGATTAAAGCGTTTTTTGGTCCCTGTATAAGGCCTAAAAGTTGGAATTCGTCCTCGTGCAGGATTTTGGCCTCTTTTCATCCCTCCATTCATCCCTTTTGGTCAGTCCGGCCGAAATCCGGCGAAAATGGCTGATTTGGCAATTTTTTGGCGACACGTCAGCTTTGTGGGGCCCACATGTCAGGGTTAAACCAAAAACCAGCCCCACCCGACCCGTTTGCCCACCCCATTGACCCACTTGTCTAGATTTTTTATTCTTTTTCCCTTTTTCTCTTTTTTCCAAAAATTTGATTTACACTTACTTTACTTTAATTTTAGTAAAAAAACTTTTTTTCTCTTTTTCCCAAAATTTGATTTACACTTCTCTTTTCCTTTTTTTCCTATTGTTATTTCTTTTTCCTTTTTTCAAAAATTGGGATCTATTTGGAAGGAAAATTATTTTAAAGAATCCAAAAATTGTTTTCTTAATGAGAACAAACTTTAATAAAAACTTACTTGGATTTAAAATTTTTAGAAACAAATAATAACGAAGATGCACTATTCATTTTTCTTCAGAAAAAAACTATTCATCTTCTCCTTCCCTCCACACCGGCGACCTCAACCGAGTGATGGTGGTCACCAAATTCGCCGCCGAACAGGACCACCAAGAACGTGTGTATAGGCGCGACCCGTCCTTGATCCGCCATCGCCGTCTCGCTGGACGCGCTGCCGACCAAGGAGCCCTATGGCAAAGAATGCTCGCCCGCTCTACCGAGAACAACTACACAGCAAGGGCTGGCCCAGCTGCACCACCACCACGCGACCGATTGCAGCTGCCGCACAAGGACATGGAAGCGTCACCGAAGGGAGCGACTAACGCTGTCCTCTGTTTGCGCACAGATCGAGGCCATCATATAGGATTTTCGCCGCCTCGAACACCACGCCTCCGCGAGTCTCAGCCACTAGCCTGCAAAAAACAACCCAAAGCACAACACAAGAACCATGGTCTCAATCCACAAGCCACTGCATATTCACAGATTCATAGCAGTAGGAGTGAATTTTTTTTCCTATTTGGTTTTGAGGGATTTTTCAAAACCGATTATAGAAATTAAATTTATAGAAAAAGGAAAAGATAATAAAAAATAGGAAAAAAGAAGTTTGGGAAAAAGAATAAAAAAAATCTAGACAAGTGGGTCAATGGGGTGGGCAAACGGGTCAGGTGGGGCTGGTTTTTGGTTTAACCCTGACTTGTGGGCCTCACAAAGCTGATGTGGCGCCTAAAAAATTGCCAAATCAGCCATTTTTGCTGAATTTCGGCCGGACTGACCAAAAGGGATGAACGGAGGGATGAAAAGAGGCCAAATCCTACACGAGGATGAATTCCAACTTTGAGGCCTTACACAAGGACCAAAAATGCTTTAATCCAATATAATACTAATAAGATTCTGACTACGAAATTACCAGTAGGGCTAACATTTTATATACTCGACATACTCTTAAACAAATTTAAATAACAAATATACATAACAGTCAAACCATATGAATGCATGTTAATCAAGAACATTAAATATATGTCCTGAACATTGGGAAAATAATTAAAATAAGAAGAAGTATGTTTAAGTCTACATAATTTTAATACCTAATATGTTACACTAACACATCTAAGGTAAGGGCTTAGTCATTAAACCTGCTAACATGTCTCTTATAGACAAATACTTCACTTTTACTACCTTATTCATAGCCATGGCTATTGCATAGCTGTATTTAATGTCTATGTATTTGGTGAAATTTAATATTTTTGGTAAAGCAAATTGCGCTCCCACTATCATGGTAGGCTAATATTGGATTAGCATTCTTTGCTCTATCCATCAATTATTCTAAAATCTCATTCAACCAAATAATCTTTTATATTGCTGAATCGTAAATAAAAATACACATAATTATTTATTACACTCTATGATAGGGCATTATCATTTAGTAAGAAAATATATCTAGATGGAGGCTTTTTTTACTATCTATATTTCTTTCAAGATTAACATTTTTGTTTTCAACTAAGAAGGGCTTTCGCAGCTTGGTAACACAAATATAGTCAACAGACCTCTTTTAAACTTCTTATGATTTTTTTTACTGCTTGCAATATATTGAGTCTAGATCGGATTGGCTTCTACCTATCAAGCCATTTGATTAATCGATATCGAATTTATCATACAACATAGTGTACATCAAACTTGCAACTGTGCTCCATTATGAAACTTGCCTTACTCATCATTCTCAATAGATTTGGGTCTTCAGTAACTGTGCCTCCAAATTGTGATTGTTGCACCATCTAGATAACTGTTGGCTTCAACTTGAAATTATTGACTTGAATAGTAGGTCGAAAAATACTTGGTTGCACGAGATCTGGCATAAGCAATGCACGGTCATGCAATGTGTGATGCTCTCATTTGCTTGTTGATTGACTCCATTTGCAACCATCTTGATAAATACCGGATTTACCTTTATATGGATGATGCCTTTTGAAAGGTCCTTGTGCTTATAGGACCTGCAAACCAACAAAGTAGGACCTACAGAGAGTAAGACCTAGGAAGGTTACCTGTAGGACTTGCGAAGACCAACAAAGAGTAGGATCCGGGGAGGTTTAGGGTTTATGATCCCGGATTGTACTCCAATGCCTAAGTTAGATGGAGGATTTTCTCAGTGGAGAAGAGAGGCAAGAGAGAGAGAATTTAGAGAAATGAGTAACGTACCTCTCTACTTGGCATAAAGAGTCTATTTATAGAGAAAATTTGACTCTTGGTCTTCCCAGCTGGACTTGGACCTAAGGTTTTACCTTGGACCTGGCCCTGACCTTGTTGGTGGGCTGAAGGTGAAATTCCATATGTTATCACATCCCTTCAATCTCGTTCAATTCTTCAATAGATTCTTCCTCTTCAAAATCTTCCTCTCAATGGCGCTTTTCCAATTTCAGCCTTCTAAGATTCTTACAAGTCTTCTCAATATCAAGATCAAATTGTAAGGACTCGTTGAAACTTCTTGTTTTGGGCATACACTTTCAAAGAACCATGAGATATAAAGGGATTAGTTTGGACAAAAATAAGCATGAGATATCAAAGTATCAATGGTGCATGGTCATGCAATACACAACTAAATCAACAAGCTGTTAGTGGAAAGTAAATTGCACAAGTGTATGTTCTTCAGAGTGCCAAACGCCTCCTACTTTAGAATTCTTCAATTTCTAATGTAAAAATCTACTTATTAATTATTCCGATTATTTCCTAGGCAATGCTACTCTATTTCTTAGAGTAGCGTTGACTGTAGAGTTTTCAGTCTTGAGTTACGTTATTGTCACCAACTTGGTAAGATTAAAGCATACAATGAACATTTCAATCCTACTTTAACAAATTCGGTGAAATTAACTCATAATTTATGGGCTCCTTCAACTATTTTATCTCAAAATGCTCTTTGTAAACTCCTAACTCTTAATTAAATTTCCTACACCAACATAGTTGGAGATGCGGTTTTTGGGTTTTTTAGGCTCCATCTTTAGCGTTTTGGCCAATTATATATCCCCACCTATCTTTTTGGTCGGTCATGTACCCCGACTTTTTCGGGGCAACCCAATCATGATCCCCTGTCAGGTACCTGTTGATGTGGTGGGCTGCCCGGATTTGAGGTTTGGGAAGTGTTTCAAAACGATGTCGTTTTCGATTTTGCAATGACACATCAGATACACATGTCATGGTAGGTCCCACTTTTTCCTTTTCTTTTACAATTTTTTCTCTTTATAATAATATTCTAATAATTTTTTATTTTCATTATTAAACAATTATAACAAATAAAATAATAATAAAACAAGAAAATAATAACTTATAAAAAATAAAAAGCGGGAAAAAGTGCACAAAGAAAAATTTCATGATTTTCTTCTCTTCTTCTCATAATTATTAATAATTTTTAGATAGAACTTTCTTTTATCTATTTAGTTGTACGATAAAACTAACTGTTTTGTTTTCCAATTCCAAGACCTTAACCATGGCACCATCTATTTCTATCCTTCAAGTCCTGCTACCCCAGCGTCCTCTACCTCTGCCCGCCATCCTTGTCGGCGGTGGAGGGAGAACTTTGTTTCCTTTGTTGGTCCCAAAACTCAAGCACAAGATAGAGCCTTTTAGTAAGACAACTTCTCACGTATAACATCACCGGTAACAATCACACCACCACAAAAACAACAAAGAAAGAGAGCTTTCAAGAACTAGGGAATTGGGAATTATCTTTGCAGGGGATTGCTGAAGATTGTATGGTGGTGGATTTAAGACTTCATCAAGACCTTCAACCTGGCAAAGAAAGCACATATATTATATACTCACTGTTTTAGCCAACCTCAAAACAAATTGTTGTCAACAAAGATTCAAAGACTAGAAGGAAAAGAGAAAAAGAATCATCACTAAGTATTGGAAAGAATCACCCAAAAAACAAACCCAAAAAAAAAATTTAATATTTGAGAAATGTTAACATCAGCGCCCACATTAATTCATTCTAGTCTAGATCTGAAAAAAAAACCCAATTAACAATTGGGTTCAATGAAGAATGGGTGATTTTCAAGATCCATTCTTTGCAAAGCGTAAAGACACCAAGAACCTACTAACCCAGGAAGATTATTTTAAAAAAGAAATCTCAAAAGTCATAACGATTCAAGGAGTTTGAGGTTTACAATATAACCCTTGAGACATTTCATGAATCCACTCTGGGCAACCAAATGGCATCTACCTAAAGCGAGAACAACAAATGAGCGAAAAACAAAGTGAAGAAAGAAGAGGAAGAAAAATAAAGTTGAACGAATGAGTACCTTATTGCAAGAGCAGTGAGTAAGGACCTTGAAAATTACGCTTTGCATAGTTACGAAATCGCCCCAACTGTGCAGCCCCATCCCTACACTGTCTCAAGATCTCTCCTATTCTGGTGTGGATTCGGTTCATTCATGTGCCCCTCCGTCTAGAAGCCTGCTGGAAGCTGCTCCTTGTCCTTGCTCATTTCGCACCGGCATACACTTCCCGACCTTATAGACCCCGGGTGTCACAGGCCCACCAGCTTTCGCTAGGTTCGTCCCCGAACCCGACACTGTACTACAGGAGTCCTAGAGCTCCGCTACCAACTACAATGCCCCGGCTTGTCGATTGTCACTACAAACCAACACAGGACCTTTCCAACATGTTTTGTCCTCACTCGCATATTTCCGGGCAAAACTTCCCAGGAGGTCAACCATCCTAGAATTGCTCCAAGTCAAGCATGTTTAACTTTGGAGTTTTTCTAGAATGAGCACTTAAATGGTAGGTGCACCTTGTTGATATAGTAAGTACCCATCAAACCGTTTAAGCTACTCTCGATTGTACAGTCCCATACTTGTACAACCTTGAAATCACTTTATTTGAGCTATTCTTAATTATACAGTCCCATACCCGCATAATTACGAAATCGCTCCAATTGTGCAGCCCCATCCCTACACAGTCTTAGGATCTCTCCTATTCCGTTGTGGATTCGGTTCATTCATGTGCCCCTCTGTCTAGAAGCCTGCTGGAAGCTGCTCCTTATCCATACTCATTCCAGCACCGGTGTACCCTTCCCGACCTTATAGACCCTGGGTGCCACAAAACTGCTACACTTCTGGTCTCTTAGGAATTAAGGTAAGAAAGGCACTACTCATTAAACAAGTCCACCAAGTCATCACTGATAAGCTCCCACACCTTCCTATAAAAGGCGAAGCTAAAGCCATCAGGCCTCGGAGCTTTTTCCCCATCATAATCCCAAACAGCCCTTTTGATCTCATATCTTTCAAATGGTTTTTCCAACATGTCCTTCAAGTCAACATCCAAGCGTCTGAATTGTAGAGAATCAATTTTGAATCGTGCCTCCGAGAGGTTTAAACAAACCAGCAAAGAAATCTCTTGCAGCTTTTTTAATTCTTTCTGGGTCTTCAAATAAATTTCCATCAATTGGAATACTCTAAATGGCATTTCTTCTTCCTCTATTGGATGCCATTGTGTGAAAAAATTTGGTATTCGTGTCACCCAGATTGAGCCAAACAACTCTCTATTTCTGCCTCCATAAACTTTCTTTTTGCCTCTGCCTTGAATGGAATTCGCTTCTCAACAGATTTAATCTTTTGTGTTCCTCATCATTCAGTCGTCTTTGTTCAGTGATTAAAGCCATTGCCTCAATCTGCCTTTGTAAATCCTTTAAAGATTCGTCAATATTGCCAAAGACTCCCAAATTCTACTCCCGCAATGCTTGCTTGATGAAACCTAAATTCTTGATTATTATGAACCTTCCAAGAAATTTTTTGCATGCCTCCTCTCATATTCTTTTAAAGGCCTTGTCAAAATCCCTACTACTCGGCCAACAATTTAAGAACCTAAACGGTTTTGGGCCCCAATTGAGAGCTTTCTGGGCCAATATAATTGGGCAATGGTCAGACCTAATTTTGCTACCTGTCTTTAGATAAATTGATGGAAATATGTTGAACCATGCAAGGTCAAAAAAGGCCGTGTCAATCCTACTTGTAGCTAATGAATTGCCCCAAGTAAATCTTCTTTCGTTCAACTCAACTTCACAAAGTTCCAGCAAGGAGACAAAATTTGAAAGGGCTCTGGCCCCCCTCGCGCACACCCTTCTGCTTAATCTATCTTCAGGGAGGAGAGTCTCACTATATTCTCCAATAATCAAACAAGGTATAGCAGACCCACGCAACAAATCCACCACCTTCTCCTAAAGCCTAATCCTTTCATCGACATCAGGCGGCCCATATAACCCACAAACAACAATTTGGTGACCCCCACGTACAATACCTTCCACTATAATCCAGCTTCCACCTTTATCCTTCCTAATACAGTTGAAATATGATTTGTCCCATAACAGAATAAGTCCTCTTGAGTTATCCACAGCCCCTGCTTTTACGGTTAAAAGGTTTTTTTGTCCCTACACTTTGTTAATTTCATCGTTCTTGTCCCTTTTCTTTAAAAATTATCATTGTTGTCCCTCAAGTTGGATAAAACCAGGTGTTGTTATCCAATTTACCTCCAATCAGCGGTAAAGCCCCTGGGATGGGCACGTGGCAAATGGGGCCGTTGTGGCTGAATTTTATAATATTTTTTCTTTTCATATTTTATTTCCTGAACCCTCACGTGAAAAAAGAAACACTTATTTTCAGAAATTTTTATATTTATTCTTTTTATTCCCATATGCTGTGAAAAATTATGATTATTATATTTATTTTTATTTTTATTTTTTCTCAAATATCGAAATTTCTTTTTTGGAGATGGAAACTTTAAGATCCAATATTTTTTAATATTATTTTTACTATGTCAAGAAAGGAACTTGCTGAAAACCGTAGGATGCAACTTAACATGTATTGATTCACTTTGCTATACAACTAATAAAAAACAATAATATTCAGAAACAAAACTAACCTTATCCCTCTCTCTTTCCTCAACGTTTGCTTTCCAACCAGGCAACCACCACAATCCTAGTCCCAGGTCGCATGGCGGACTTCACCTAGAAAAAGCAAAAAATAGTAACAGCAAGCACCGTCAAGTTCTATATTCCCAATTGAATCAAATCAATTGCCACCAGGATTAAAGCGTAATCGGCCACAACCCACGCAAACACCATATCATCTAACGCGTTAACGGTCCCGAAATCAAAACTTGACACATCTTAAAAATCCCCTCACATACCACCAAGATCCGATCTTGCACCCTCTCTATTGTCACCCTCCCCTGCAAAATCAGCAACTCGTCGCCGACCATGTTGTTGCTTCTGAGTCACAAGCTTAAAAGACGTACTCGAATTGATAGATAGAGAAGGCTTCCTTCGATGGTTGGCAGCCATTTCAGTTTCCTGCTACAACAACAATTAAAAAATAATATTAAAAAAACACTCTTTATGTAAATTCATTTTGACATAAATCTAATCTATGGTCCTTGAAAAAAAGGCTAAAATTAGATTAACTTCTAGTGCTTATCTTTAGTTGTCAGAGAAAGTTAAAGTAAGGTTTAAGCAGTTCTGCATAATTTTCTTATGTTCTTTTCTAGTAACACATTGTGAAAAAGTGAAACATACCATAGGTTGAAAGCCACTTGGTTGATTATGGTGACTTAGACTATCGCAACGCTTAATGCTATCAAAGCCTGCCGCTTCATTTGAGGATGTTTGTTGGAGTCAAGTTGGAAACACCTATGGTACATGTTCCTGCCTTGATAATTCTACAGAACTGCTTTCCTCCATTATATAACAGCTTTGCCTACAAGGAATAGACAGTTTTAGTTGGAGGAGACTACAGCATGTTAATAGAAAATTTGGTTACAATCAGACACCAACGGAGGCATTATGTCACACAGTATAGTTGACTTGAGATAGCAATTTGAAGATCATGGGTAAATTCAGAAAATTAAGTGCATAACAGCTACAGAATTGAAACACGAAACACATATCAATATTTTCCATCGTTCTAATAGTTGGAAGAAGGCAAAAAGAAAACAAAAGGCAGACATGTTTAGCATCATTTCCATCTCTACCAGACAAATTTTTTTCAGTTAAAAAGCAAGAAATTTTTTTCAAAATAAAGAAAGAATCAACTACCTCCCTTAAGAGCCCAGGAAATGAAGATCATCTTTTAAATTGTGTCCTAAACTTTTTTTGGCTCCACGGTGAAAGGCAGAAACACCAGAAGAAAGAAATAATGGGATTTTCTTATTAGAAGATGTTAACAGAAAGTGAGCCTATAGACACTACTAGGTGTGAATACCCGACCCAAAATTACTTGGGTCTATTCACCTAATCTTTTTACCTTCTTCCTCGGTCAATCTCATGTCATTGGAGTCGCCACCCAAATTTAATTAAGGGCAAAACTTGGGAAAAACCTTTACATGACTCCTTTAGGCTATACGGTCATGGCGAACCAAAGACATGGGATCGGGGGTTCGTCACGGATGGAAAGGTGTTAAGCACCCATCCGTGTTGGGTCGAGACCTTGTGCAATTGAAGAATACAAGTGCGCAGGTGTGGAAAGTAAAAGAATGGGGGAGAAGAAGAAGATTTGGCTTGCATCCCGTTGTAAGACCGAGACTACCTGCGTACCCGAGTGACCAGGGTCAAAGCCACGTAGTTCTAAACATGGCACTAATCGGCCACTTACAACATCAAAAGCATCATCATATGATCAGCAAGAATCAATCAAAAAGAGTTAAGTGTTGCCTCTTGTAGCCCTCCTCTAGCTCCTTGCAATGGGTTGAGTTCTACACCCACCTTTTTACCACTTCTGAGCTCAATGGTTGGTCCTCTTCTTGACTCCTCCTTGCTAGACTACTGCTGATGCCTCCCACGAAATTTCTCTAGAGTTTCTGCCTAAGAATATATTTCTAGGCTTGGAGAGATAGAGTTTCTTGATGTCGTCTTATCCACAAATGGTTCCTGCAAGTGCACAGGGTTGTTGTAGTACTATCAAGGTCGTATCCACAGGGATTGGGTTGAGCTTGTTACTTTCAATTAGACAAATTAGGCTAATGTTAGCAACAATAGACTTAAGCTAGAGGGGGGGTGAATAGCTTATGATCGAAAATTAAAAACTTTGCAGGAAATGAAGTGCGGAATTGAAAATTAGAAGGACACAAGAGATTTTTATACTGGTTCACACACAACTAATTTGTGGCTAATCCAGTCCTTCAAGATACACTTGAAGAGTTCACTATCTACCGTTAAGCTT
>JAKUCV010005682.1:5124-29023 GCA_028386065.3 Turnera subulata | reverse complement strand
CCAATTATGCCTACGTCTCCGGAGCACTGCTCTTTTAATAGGAGAGGAAGAGTATTTAGTACAATTGCTAGGATACAATGTACTCTAATTTTTGGGATGCATTACTAAGGTGAGGGGAAGCCTTATTTATAGCAAAACATACCCCTCCCCTTAGATGATTTCCACGATGTGGGATGGGAATATCAACACTATTCCAACAGTTTCGACCATAAACATGATCATCAGGTAGAGAAGAGGTTTCTACTCTGCTAGAATGTGGAATCTGTGCAACATCCTTCCTCATGAGACCAAGGGTAGCGTTTTGTTTAACTAGATCTTCCAGTTTCTCGAGGATCCACTCTAGCTTTCCATTCAACTCTCTTTTTTCCTTGTGATGAGTTGGATTAAGAGAAGAAAGAATTTTCCGCACCTGATCCTTAGCTTTAAAGTCTTGTCGAAGAGATTCATAAGCTATCTCATCCAGCACATCATCAGCATGGTAGGCAGCATCCTTGAGCTCATCATGCCACCTCTGCACATCTGGAACTGTCTTCTGCTTCTCCTCGGCGTCATTTAGCAGTGCGCTAACAGTTATCATCTTTATTTTCAGATTCTCCCGCAGCTGTTCATCAACTTTTCTGCCCCTCAGGATGAAGCCTGCCACCTCTGGAGATGCCAACTTTTCCAGCAAAACACTGAATAAAGCTGAGAGAGCCGCGCCTCCAGCCAAGCTTACAGCCATAGTTCTCCTCCTTTTTGCTACAAAGACGTTCTAATTAAGATGGAAATGCAGCATGAGGATAGAAAAGAAATAATAAGTAATTAGGAAAAAGGAGAAAACTCTGCAAGTGAAACAAAATCCAGGCTTTTTTGCAAATTAATAGCAGAAGGCAATAAGCAAGAAGTGACACAGTCGATGAGGAGGTTTGATATATAGAAGACTTACCTAGAGAAATGATAGTAATACAAGGACTGTGAAGACTACGCAAGAAGCACCAAAGGTGAGAATGTGAGGGATATCAGGTTTTCAAAAGGAATAAAACTTGATGCTTTGGCTTTTAGAAAAGAGCTAGACATTAAATCAAAATACTTAATAGCATGACATCCATTTATACAAAAGTTCTATCCCTAGTACACGCAATGTAGCTGGAAACAGGGATGTGAAATCAAATAAATTCATTTTTTAGTAACTGGGAAAAAGTAAACAATTCGTTCCCACGTGTAGATATGAGCAGGAACAGAAGGTTTTCATATCAAAACAAAGACAAAGAATACATACTACCAACTAAATTACTAACAATTAACAGGAACAGGAGGTCTCAGGAAGAAGAGGTCTCAATATCAAGACAAAGAGAAAGGATAAACAGTACCAAGTAAATTAACAATAGCTCTTCACTAGTTGTTTGCTTTTCAAAACCGCTTGGTGGGTACGAATTGAACAGGAGGTTTTCAGTACATCAACACAACGACAAAGACAAAGCACAAATACTCCCAATCAAAGTAACAATAACAGTAGTGAAGAATGAATTTTAATGGTGAGCTTACGTCGGGGCAAGTTGACTTTTAAGTTCCCTGATGTTGATTCTTATTGGATGAGGATAAGAATACGATGACAAGGAGGGATGTCTTTGTAGCTTAAGCCTTTGCATCTTATTTCGACAAAAAAAAAAAAAAGCCTTTGCATCTTGGACTTTAAAATTTTTTTCCATGAACGATGTGAAGTAATATGCTCGAAAATTGCTCCCCCACAATTGTTTATTTGTGTAGACCATGTGTTTTCCAATGGGATACCTCTCTGTTTGCATATGCATTTGCGGTCATCGCGGGTCTTTCTTTATAAATTATTGGCATTGCTCGTCTACGACCATATAAGACACGCAACTTGTTTATTATTTACTTCTTCTGTGATGGATTTATGCTTTCTGCTTAGTACGTACATAAGATTAACATTAATCCATCCATATCTGATAAACTATAAAGCTTTATCATGTTCATTTTTCATCATCTAGGACAGAGAATTGCACCAGCTGTACATGCACGTTCTAATCATACAGTGTAATATAAAAGCTTTCATAGCATTCTTCCTGTCTTAATTTGTTGTCTGAGAGTCAAACACCTCCACTCAGTAAGCTGTCCTTGAAATTTCTGAGTGCAGTTCAATGATTGCCAATTTGCCATACAGTAGTTACTAGATAGAAACCCTCACGTTGCTGTGGGATTTAGGCTGAAGAACAACAGTTGATTTTTTATGCTATATGCCAATTGGCATCATTGTCAAAAGTAATAAGGATCAAAACTAATTCGGGACCTCAATCATCACTCTGAATTTTTGGTCTAAATTATCACTTGACGGCAAGGATTTAATTATTTAATACACTAAAAAAACATGATGTGTTGAAAGTATAATAAAAGAGGAATGCTGGCTATAGTCACTCCATTAACACTGGCTCACTTCTAACTGCCGTGCGGATAGTGTCTGTGTCCCATTAAAACTTAACCAATTAACCTTTGTATTTTCATGTCTTACTTAGAATAATTACATGAATCACTCCTTACAGTAAAAGGGTTATATCAGTCAGTGACAAAGATATACTCATTAAATGTGAGAATTGATTTTTTGTAGTGCTTATCATGTGCCATAGGGCACAAGATAGAAGAATCATAAATAATAATATAACTAAATTTATCATATTAGCAATGTAAAATTTAATTAATTATTTTTAATCAAAGACAATGAACATTATATTCACAATAAAAGTACATATATCAATATAATTTTTTTTCCTTACTTGATAAATGAGTAGTAAATGTAACTATGTATATATTAAATTTATAGAGTGTATCTAGGCCAATTACAAAACCTACTAATTAGGTTAAAAAATAATAAAAAAAATTAATAATAAGTATATACAACATATACAGGATTTGATCCTTATATTGTATATATAAAATAGAGTCCTAGAATCTAATTATTAATTTTATATAGCTTTATAAATAGTCCACATACATTGCATTAATTTAATATATACATTTTGTAATTAGTTTCCATTCATAACCTAGTAAATAAAATATACTTATAGAGTTTTATAAATTTGATAAATAGATTTGAAATACCATTATATAATAGAGATTTCATCATTCTCAATATTCGGGATGTGACAGATCTTTGGCCAATCTTCTCCTTGCTCCTGACACCTTTTATTGAGTTTGTCATGGCAATGCCACAGTTCTGGAGATTGGAGGGAGGAGGGCAAGCCTTTTTCAGGCAAGAACTGTAGGTTGGTGCACATGGAAAGCTTCAACCCAGTAAGAGAGGATACTTGCGCAGGTCCCTTGTTTGTAGTCCAGGATTTCAGTTGTGTAAAATAAGACAAGGAAAGAGAGGTGATAGAGGAGGGCAGGAACGTCTCTTCTGAAAAGGAAGAAAGGAATGAATGTGCATGAGCAGGGAGAAAAAATGTAGTTCTCTCACAAGCAAAAATATGCAACCCACGCTAACCTGCATAAATGTAATTGAAATCTTCCATCAATGAACTGAAAGTGGAGATGAAATTAATAGGAAAAAGAGGAAGCTGATGGAGCTTAATCTTATTTGAACCAACGGAGAAAATGGTTACAGAGAATCGAAAAATATACTAGAGACGACCCACCAACCACCTGATAGAAAAGGACTTTTACCACAAGAACAAAGCAATCTTGACCTCGCATATGATTAACCAGCCAGATATTGGAGAGGACAGCATATTTCTGCTTTTGCAGATTCAAAGTCATCTAAAGCCTCTAATTCTTTGTGTGCTCATATTTAGATATCCAGTGTACTGCGATTTATTGCTCATCTTTGACACCATTTTGCCAACGTACGAATCATATGTATATCAAGGAGAGGAAAATAAAAAAAGAGGAAGAAGAACACACTGATTAGAATAGGCAATCCGTACCTGCATGGTGCTTTGTCTCGGTTTGACGTCAATTTAACCAATCACGATCCAAGGGATGTGAGAGATCTTGTGCCTATCTCCTCCATTCTCCTGACACCTTTTCATTAGTGTCTTAGGACAACCACTAATCGCTAGATATTGGAGGGAGGAGGGCAAACCTTCTTCCTGCAAGGACTGTAACTCGGGGCAACCAAAAATTTTCAACTCACTAAGAGAGGATAGGTGTTCAAGTCCCTTGTAGTCCAGGGATTTCAGATGTTTAAAATCGCACAGCTGGAAAGAATTGAGTGAGGGCGGCAGCAATGTCTCTTCTGGGAAGGATTCCAGTACTTGGTCACAGTCTTCTATGTCCAACCTTGAAAGGGACTGAAGTGCCTGCAGACCCCAGTTCTTGCGGTCAGCAAACAGTTTGCGGCATTTGACAATAGGGAGCTCTTTCAGGTTGGAGGGAAAACCTCCTTCTGGAGATGATTCTATCCCTTCACACCCGCAAATCACAAGTATTTGGATGCTGGAGGGTAAGCCTCCCTCCGGAAATGATCTTAATTTGGCACAGTTCTCTAATGCCAATTCTGTTAGAGAAGGGAGGAGAGAATGCATGTGCTTGGGCAACCCCTCCAATGCGGTTAAGTTTTTTAAATGCAGCTTCATCAAATTTGGCGCCCGCAATCCTTGTCCAGGGAAGGAAATAAAATTATTGCACTTACGGATGCTCAGGTAATGGAGAGACAATAAGGGCATTTCTGCATCCCCACAGTAAAGAGATTCAAAAAGGGGGCACTTACTCACCTCAAGATTCCTTAATTCCTTGAAACGCCCAAACTGGAAGCCACGAATCTCTTGGCAACTATAGACGCGAAGCTCTTGTAAACGCACGGTGCTCTCAATCCCCTCTGGAAGGATACTTAAACCAGATTCATGTCCTTCAGATTCAGCACGGTACAAGCCAGTGGATAACTTCCATATTCTGAAGCTCCTCTCTAATTTGTCACAAAATACAAATTCTCTCACTCCATGTCTATAATGAAATCCTTTACTAGCACTCTGAAGCCGGGTTAATGAAGGGAGGGGACACTCTGGAAGTATTAGAGGGTTAAACACCATTTATATACCTCGAGTTTTCATTTTGTCCCGATCGTATACCCCGGAGTTTTTGTGTCCCTTTTATGTACCTCGACTTTCAGTTTCTGTCCCTTTTGTGTACCTCGGGCAGCCCGGACGATGACATGGCCATCTGCCCGGGTCCACTTGACATGTGGCATAATGCTATTGGTGCCATGTGGAAATTTTCATGGGACCCACAAACTAGAATATTTGAGAAATAAAGTGGGACCCACAATAATATCCATTTAGCGCCAATATAATTGCGACACGTGTCAAGTGGACCCCGGTAGATGGCCATGTCATCGTTCGGGCTGCTCGAGGTACACAAAAGGGACAGAAATTGAAACTCGGTTTATTGAATTCCGAGCATGGATAGATAACCAATGAACGATTACAGGTCAATCTCTTTATCTTATCCTGAAGGAATTCACATCTAGGCTCATTGGAACATTGTGGGAATGGTTCAATAAGATGAATGATACTTCAAAGGCAATATTCACACTGCTAAAGATTCAGAAGAAGTTATTGCTTATTTCTACCAGCCATTTCTTGGTGACCAATTGAAACTCAAACAAAGGCAAGAATCGAAATTCTATCAGATGAAATGTTGTTCTATGAAGAGAAAAGATCTTGATTATCATTATCAGAGAATGCTGAAGTACTACTGGAAATTGAATACAGATGCTAACTTTGTAAACACGTTGAATCAAATGTATCTTTCTTCACTTCCTGATGAACTTCAGCCTTCTGTTCGCAGAGCAATCACTACACAAAAAATTGATGTCAGTACAACAACAATTGGCATACTCCATCAGTTGGTACTTAAATCGGTAGAAGCGCTCTGTGAAAATCAAGATTATTTTTCGAAGTTCCTTACCACAAAGGTCCTTTGCAAGAAGTCATTTTTGAAGATCAAATGCAATGATACACAGTGTTCGTGTAAAAAATCAACTCTTGGATTTTTCAAGAGGCAGTCCAAAGGAAAATCCAAGAAATGGAAGTCTTTTCAAAAGACAAAGAGCCAACATAGGTTCTTTAAGAAGAATATGAGAAAAGGGAAAAATACTAATCGATGCTATATTTGTGGAAAGAAAGGACATTTTGCAAAAAAATATCTAGTAAAGCCTGCTAAATCAGCAAATATGATACAATAGATTGATCTTAATGATTCTGACGGAGACATTGAATCTCCCTATTCTGAACAAGAAGAGATGAATCATGAAACCATGTTTGCTCTGGCTGTCACAGATGACGAAGATACGGATTCCAGCTCGTCTTCAACTGAAGATGAAGTTCCAATCTTTATGGCTCAGTCATCTCAACCCACCTTGTCCAGCCCATCTGTTAATCTGTCAATTCTGCCAGCCAAGTATGAAAAGCCCATCTCGGCTATTGGCTTCATGGATACGAGAGCCTAAAAAAGTATAATGAACCCAAAAATCTAGCTAGCCCATTATTGGACCAAACATGATCAACACTTCCGAGCTACAAATGTAAAAATTTTTACAACTCATCTTATTACGAAGCAGAGTGTAGGGATCCGTTCTTCCCAGGATGCATTGTCTGGGTCAAAGTCCTTGGATCACATCTTCCAGATCGTGATATAGTAGTTGGTTTCGAAATCTATCAAAAGGCCAAGTCTCTACAAATCCTACCAAATGGGCTCAAATATAAGAGCTTTTTTAAGCCTTACACAGATATCATCAAGATCTATTCATTGGCCCAAGTTTCAAAATCGTTTGAAGCCATTCGTGACCAACTTCTCAAGTCTTGTGCAGACTCTCATGCGGATTTCCATCATCCTTTTCCATTATGAAAGAACAAGGAGTTTTACATCTCCTTACCCTTCAAGAAAAATTGTGAAGGCCCTCCCCCTGAGGGACCCACCATATTCAGGTATTGTTACATCACTCCCTCCGCCCGATTAAATCCTTTACCATGCTGCAGCACTAGGGATTCGAACTCGGGACGTGATGCTTTTTATCCCCCTCAAGGAGAGCACCTTCACCAATTCATCTGCAGTTGTGAAGGCCTATATCCCAATTTAATAAAATAAACAATTAAATGAAAGAGATTTACCAAAATACCCTTGACAACCCGGGATACGTAAACCGGTGTCTCAGCACACAACATTTTCCATAGAATTTCATTAATACCGAGATGTCATAAAATGGAAGAAGTAAACCGGCTTAACAAGTCATAAGCCACCACGGCATCACACCGAAATAACATCACAATTTAAATTCCGGTAAACTGCCGATAAAGAAAAAAACCATTTATGACATCTCAAAATTTATTCTTAAGCAGCGGAAAACACAATAACATAAAAATCAAGATAAAAAAACAACATACATATGGGCCCTATGGATCCAACCGAGAGATGATGCACAACTACCTGCTGAAGTATCTGCGTCTGAACTCCGAGTCGAAGATAAGGTGAGAATAGCACGCTAACTAAGGTCTGAAAAACAACGGTGGCGATTATGTGAGTCGCCTACTCAATGATCATTAAAAGTCTAAGTATACATGAAAGTGAAGTCATGCTCGTGGGGTGAGTAGTTCACGAGCACAAGTACAACATACAAGCAATATCAAAATCACACACCAACACATAAACATCATATTGTGTTATTGTCTTTATTATTTAGATTCAATGCATTTTATTATTATTATTATTGCGGGCCCTCTACTGTGAGTCAAGTCTCGGTAGCGCATCTGATCAGATCCGGGTGTGAAACCCAAGTGTCGAACCTCAGAAGGGGTAGATTCTGAGGCAAAAAGCCACCGATAAACCTCGAGTGGCCGCTAGCTCCCTGAGGGTGCGCTCAGACACACCTAACTGGTGCAAGTCTTCCAGGGGTGCACCTACCATCCCCTGGGATAACCATGCTAAATCGCATAATGTGACCCGAGGGTACCCAACCCTCCCTCGGGGCTACCAGCCGACTCCACAGTAGAATTTAATATTTTATTCATAATTATACCTTTACATTTCTGTTGAAATACATTATATTTTCCAGAGATGTGTGAATTCTATGTGTTTTTGTTTCATCCTGGCCTTCGGCCCATAACCACACACTATCACCAAAACATAATATCATGTTATATTCCATAACCGTCCTTTTAACGAAACTTGACATGTGGAAGCAATCAGGCACACAATTCCAATTACCGCATGTAGCAAACAAGGCAAGTAAACAAACAAACCACACCAACAGGTATTCACAAAACATATATAAAAGACTTGTAATGTCACCTCAAAAATGCAGATTATGACTTCTCCCCAATCTGAGTCCACAGCTCCCGAGGTATCACCCGTGTCTGATTACCGACACATAATATAAGCACTAAATAAATTTTAGAAATAAAAACGTGTATGCAGGCTAAAGGTATATTCAAACCGAGTAACTCCCGACTCTAACTATCCGATTATACGATCTCCGGGTCTAAGTCCAAAAAGGATATTCTCTCATCGATAACTCATAGGAATCTAAGGTTCACCGATCTAAGTCCATAAATGATTGCCAGGCCTTAAGCCCACTAAATCCATAAACAAGAATTCCGGGCCGAGGGCCCACTTCCCTAAATTCATATCTACCGATTTTGAAATTGGGCTTCGAGCCCGTTCCTTTAAGTCCGTAAATATAATTATCCGTGATTAGGCCTTGAGTCCATATCTTTAAGTCCATAAAAAACATTCTAAACTTCAAAATGAGATTTTTGGGCCTGCGCTCGGTTTTTCCTAAAAACCGTTCTAAGGTTGTTCCCGAGCCCAAGAGTTGATCGGCCTAAGATTCTATTCGTGTCGGTAAATCCTCCCGGCCATACACTCTAACTCTCCGCTCTCGGTAAACCACAATTCACTTGATATATATATATAAATATGTATTTCGATAAATAATTCAAAATTCATATACAAGACAAAACCGAGACAAAACAGAGGATAAATACCGTCTAAGCAAGAAATATATATAGTTGGACAGAATCCGAGCCTTCGCCGGAAAATTCCCGAGCCTCGCCGGAACAGTACATGCTCCCCGGATTCCGGTCAACTTCGCTGGAAACAGGTCAAGACGAACAAACAGAGCCTCAACAACACTGCTGCCACCACCAATCTGCTATCATCCAACAATCGTCCACTTCACAACCAAAACGATCACAGGCAGCAACACGAATTTAAGAAATAATGGTGTAGGATTCTTACCGGAATAAGAATAAGTGGGTCGTCAACTTCTAAACTCTGCCCAGCGGAACGACCATGGCCACCGATCGAACACCAACACAACCCAAAGCTTATCACTGCCGCCGCAACAACCACCCGTCGGACCACTACTACACGCCTGCCAAGCCAAACCATCGCACACCACCGCTGCCGAGCATAACACACAGAACCACCCATGTACCGAAATCAATTCAGCACGAAAACCCACAAATCGAAAAGGGCGAAACGGGAAAGAATCAAGGGAGGAAGGGACTGGTGGCTTACCTTGTTGAGGTTGCAGCCGCACGCGAGACAGGGACAAGCTTCGCTCTTGGGTCCTCTTGATTGACACTGGCCGAGCAGAGCTCGGGCCTCGCCATACAACCCGCGACGGTGGTGGCTCACGGGAACAGACGAAGAAGAGGCAGATGGTGGCGGCGGTGGCTTTGTGTCCCAACAACGATGACACAGGAAGTGGTGGCGACGATGGCGAGAGAGGAATGGGATGATGTGTTTCGGGTCTAAAAAAAAACGAAAGGCCAAGAAATGCAGGGATAGGGAAAACAAAAAGAGAGGATGAGAGCATGGTAAATGACCGTTGCTTCAAGATGGAGTGGATCGTGGGGGACAGGACCGTTGGAGCTGCGGCGGCAGAGTGGAGAAGAAACGGAAAGAAAGAAAAAGGAATGAGAAGGAGAAAAGAAAGAAGAAAAGAAAATGAGAAATAGGGGCTTGACCTAGCCAGCCAGACGACGTGTCGTCTGGTTTGGCTTGGTCAACCCGCCAGTTTGACCCTTTTTTTTTTCCAAAACCTAAAACGACGTAGTTTAAACTAAAACTACGATAAACCTTGTGTTTCATCCCGAAACGCGTTTTAGGTCCGACAAAGCTCATATACGACATATTACCACTTATAATTAATAAATCCTATGGAAGATAAATTAATTTTATTTCCATTATCGAAATCTGAAATTTTATAAATCAAAAACGAAAACCGGGGCGTTACAGTTCTACCCACCTTAAAAGAATTTCGTCCTCGAAATTCAATCATCAAATCCGTAGGTCCTACCACGATAAGCTTCTGGTGTACTCTACCAGGTGTCCAAACTCAACGCGAGATATCGCTTATACCCTTAAGCGACATTTCATCCGCTTATATAAACCGAACCTCATAACTGAGAACTCACTCTCGACCATGGACTCACCACTAAGATCCCGTACTACCTCTGACTCCGATGAAGAACCTCCTAAGAAGCGGTTCAAGACCAACATCATCGGCCTGAAGGAGCATATGGTGATCTCTCCAAGACGGCGAAAGAAGCGTGTCAGCAAGGACGAGCCTTCCGATTGCAAAGATGCTGAGGATAGGAAGGGTAAGGCAACAGTTGAAAGCAGCTCACCACTACAGACAGTGAAGCAACTGAACGCTTCACTGAAGAAGGCCCACACTGTAGTGATGCAGATTGAACTGGCCTGTATGGGACTCTCTTCTCAGATCGTGAACATACAAAAACTTGTAAAAGATCTGAAGAATTATGTAACTCCGTAGAGTGCTTCTCCTTTGTTGTAAACCGTTATGAAATCAATAAAATAAGCTTTCTTTGTAAATCAAAACTCTTATGTTACGAAATCTCGTGTTAAACAGATTAAAAAAAAAATCAGCAATAAGGATGTGAAATCAAACATAAAGAAATTATAAACGAATCAAAACTCGTTTAATAAAGTCAAAACATTAAGAAGTGAAAACAAAACATGTTTCCATGTTCGGCGCTTTAGATCGATCGTAAACATCCTCGATCCCGAGAAACGTAACGTACACAGCTAACGGTGACGTTGGTTTCCCTCGTGGAAAAGACGTCTGTTAACTCGCAAGGCGATGATCACGGAAACGTCCTGTTTCCTCGAAAGAAACGTTATCTTACAAATTCCGCATGAGCCAAAAATGTCTGTCAAGTCTCGTATCTCTCCACGATGTCCGAACAGCTGTAAGCTTGTCACACATGTGCTCTACTCGAGGTGTGGTCCCATCGGTCTAGCCACAACGGTCACGAATGCATGTGATAAAAGATGCAGAAAAAAGTCTTAAAGCGAATAAAATAATGTAGCCAAGGAGATAGAAAATCATAAGATGGAAAAGGGCTGAAAAAACACTGGTATTTATAGCCCGAAAAACGTATAAAGTTTCGAAGCAATAAATGATACAATGGCAAAATTTTCAAAAAACAAATCTTGAAAATCAAAAACAGTAAACACGCTCCCCATAAGATTATAAAAAGACAGTGTGGTAAGAAGCAAATCATCAAAAGCATTTTAAAGCAACCAAACGCCCAGGCAAAGAAACCTCAAAACTCAGAAAAACAAAACACCCACAGGTCCAAAACACAATGCCTGCTCCATCATCCGTCTTCTTTGTCGAAGGTGCCAACCTAGGCAGAAGAAACCGACTGGCCTATAGCATGATCAACGAGCGTCCAGAGGAACTTCCGAACGAGCTCGGCAGATTGCCCCGTCTGGTCTTCGTCGATGAACTCTACTCCTCTAGATTCTTCGTCACTCCCATGGAAGAGACGTTCTTTCTAGAGGACCATGGCACCCTGAGGACCTCCTTCTACGACTCGGCCAACTCCGTCATGTTTTTCATCTCTGAAAGACTTCAGGAGTTCAACCTAGAGTCCACTTGCCAATCTCTGGAGCAAGGCGCCTACTACTAGCTCTCGATGACTGCCCAAAGCATGCCCAGAATGACTCGGTTACCTCCAACTTGGCCAAAGGCCCGACTGCTAGTGTGGAACTGCAGAGGAGTCGCTAGGCATTCCCAGGAGTTCTCGCGTACCCTAAGGGACCTGAAGAACCAATACAAGCCAAACATGGTTCTCCTCACGGAGACCCAATGGCAACCTGAAGACGATCACGGTCTCATCCCACTCCGGTTCCCTGCAGCAAACTAGTTCGAGCTCCCTGGCCAGAACAACGCGGGCGGCAAGTGGTTCGTGTGGAGCGACAGGATCACGGTCAACATCAATAATGACCCCCAACAGCTTCAGGGTCAACATCGTTCCAAGGAGATGAATGTATTTTTATTATTATTTTTTATATATAAAATAACAATGTAATGATTATGTTTGTAATGATAATATTAGTATTATTAATAATATTTATGTTTCCGCTTATTTATGGCATAAATTCCACTTATATGAATGTTCCACTAAACTAACGTTGACAACGTTCCATTCTTATTAAAGTTCGTCCTCGAAATTTTACATAATAATAATAATAATAATAAAAGAAAAGAAACAAAACAAAACAAAGTGAAACCTCTCGAGACATCTCATTCCTCTAGGGCGTCGGTAGCTTCCTCCCGAGTGATAGAGTACACCCTAGGAGTCGCAGCAGATCGAGTAGCACCTCCGCGGCTCGGAGCTCCAAAACTCCCACGACTTCCTCCCTGGTGTCCACTACTCTTGTTCGGTCCAGAAGGAACTGTACCATTAGCCACGGAGTTCTGTACGGTATACTGGGACCCACTACCACCACTATCTCGAATCCTTTTGTAACAGTCCGATTTGTTGTGTCCCTGCTTCCCGCAATACCAACATATAATAGGAGGTCTTGTCCAAGGACCCCGCCCCTGAGATCCAAACTGATAAGACCTTCCTCCCGAAGACCTGCTCGGTCCCTCTTGATAATTCTGTCCTCGGGACTTCTTCGAACCTTGGTAGGAAGAACCCTGTCGACTCATGTAACTTGCATCACCAGAATCAGAATGCTGCCTTTTTTGTCCAGACAATGTTGGCTGTTTCCTCTGCTCAACTGCCCGAGCCTCCTGCCCGATCAACTGAATCCTCTCAGCATCAAAAGCAGCCTCACAAACTGCCTCCCAAGTCCGGTGTCTCCCCCCAGCCACTACTATCGCCAACTCGCGGCGTAGAGCGTCAACAAACTGCCTACACTGTGTGACCTCATCGGGTACAAACTCCTTGGCGTAAGAGAGAAGGATACAGAACCGGATCCTGAATGCAGAAACCGACTCTTCGGGCCCCTGTTTCACCTCAAGAAACTGCTTTTTCTGGTCCTCCAAGAAACCAACGGTAAGGAACTCCTTGTAGAATTTATCCTTGAAGTCTGCCCATGGCATCACCACTGGTCTAGATAGGTTCGCAACAAGTCCCTGCCACCAACTCAAAGCGTAACCCGTGAACTTGTGTGCCGCAAATTGAGCCCAGTGCTCGGGTGTATACATGAATTTCTACAAAATATTCTCCACCTGGCGGAACCAATCATTAGCCACCCTTGCGGTGATTCTCTCTCCCAAGAACATCTCAACTGCTGTCTTATCCATGTGCTTATAACCACTCTCCATACCACCTACCACAGGTGCTACAGCAGGTGCGACCGAAACGGCTTGGGCGCCCTGCTGTTGCTGATGGAACTGTTGGAACTGCTGCCACTGTAGGAAAGCCTGAAACAGTTGTTGTATCGCTGCATCCATACCAGGAGGTACTAATGGCACTACATTCTGTGCTCTAGCTGCACCAGCATTTCCTTGACCATCAGGAACTTGCATCACCGCACGATCAGAGCGTGATTAACGGCTTGATCACCCTTTGGGCTTGTCTGAACGGGATGGTCGTGCGGTTGTCTGACAGACTCTTCAATTCTTTTTTTTTTTGTGAAGGCCCTCTCCCCGAGGGACCCACCAAACCCAGGTATTGTTACATCACTCCCTCCGCTCGATTAAATCCTTTACCATGCTGCAGCACTAGGGATTCAAACTCGAGACGTGATGCTTTTTATCCCCCTCAAGGAGAGCACCTTCACCAGCTCATCTGTAGATAAATTGGTGAAGGTGCTCTCCTTGAGGGGGATAAAAAGCATCACCTCCCGAGTTCGAATCCCTAGTGCTGCAGCATGGTAAAGAATTTAATCGGGCGGAGGGAGTGATGTAACAATACCTGAATATGGTGGGTCCCTCGGGGGGAGGGCCTTCACAAAAAAGGCGCCTTTTTTGTGAACGCCCTCCCCCCGAGGGACCCACCAAATCCTGGTATTGTTACATTACTCCCTTTGCCCGATTAAATCCTTTACCATGCTGCAGCCTTTTTTGTGAAGGCCCTCCCCCCGAGGGACCCACCAAATCCAGGTATTGTTACATCACTCCCTCCGCCCGATTAAATCCTTTACCATGCTGCAGCACTAGGGATTCAAACCCGGGACGTGATGCTTTTTTATCACCCTCAAGGAGAGCATGGTAAATGACTGTTGCTTCAAGATGGAGTGGATCGTGGGGGACAGAACCGTTGGAGCAGCGGCGGCTGAGTGAAGAAGAAACGGAAAGAAAGAAAAAAGAATGAGAAGGAGAAAAGAAAGAAGAAAAGAAAATGAGATAGAGGGGCTTGACCTAGCCAGCCAGACGACGTGTCGTCTGGTTTGGCTTGGTCAACCCGCCAGGTTGACCTTTTTTTTAATTTTTCCAAAACCTAAAATGACGTAGTTTAAACTAAAACTACGATAAACCTTGTGTTTCATCCCGAAACGTGTTTTAGGTCCGACAAATTTCATATACGACATATTACCACTTATAATTAATAAATCCTATGGAAAATAAATTAATTTTATTTCCATTACCGAAATCTGAAATTTTATAAATCAAAAACGAAAACCGGAGCGTTACAAAAATGAAGACATCAATCCAACAAAAGCCACTCATCCTGATATGACTCCTTCAGACTTGGTACTTGCTCCAGAAGAATGCAATCAATTGCTCTCTCTGAAATTGATTGAACCCACAAAATCAGAATGGGCATGCCAAGCATTCTATGTGGAGAAACGCACGGAAAAATTACGGGGAAAAAGTGGCTTGTTACTGACTATAAGCCACTTTATCATTTCCTGCGAGATGATAAGTTCCCTATTTCGAAGATTGAGAATTCGTTTGTTAATCTCAAAGAAGCATTCTTCTTCTCCAAGTTTGATCTTAAGGCAGGGTTTTGGCAACTCGGTATCCACCTAGAGGGTTACCCAAAAACAGCATTCTGCATTCCAGATGCCCAGTACCAATGGACAGTTATGCCATTCGGGTTAAAAGTAGCTCCTTCTCTCTTCCCAAAAGCCATGACAAGAATATTCGCACCAATACTCCACAGTACTTTGGTGTACATAGATGATATTCTTCTCTTTTCAAAAGATGAGGAATCACATCGTGCACTATTAGAAGATTTTCAAGCCCTTGTTCAAAAATATGGGATCATGTTGTCAGAAAAGAAGAGCTTTATTGGACAAACGCAAGTTGATTTTCTTGGGATGAGAATCTCATCTGGCCACTACATTCCAGGATCACATATCGCACAGGAATTGCTCACCTTCCCTGACGAACACCTGTCCCCGAAGGAGATTCAGCAATTTCTTGGAATTGTCAATTATCTCCGCAATTTCATTCCAAAAGTAGCCACTTACACCTCAGCCTTATCACAAATGCTGAAAAAAACTGCTCCACCATAGGGTCCTGAACAAACCATGGTTGTCCAGCAGTTGAAGCAAGTGGCTCAAAATCCTCCACCGCTGAAGATTGCCTCTATGAGAAAAAGAATCGTTCAGACTAATGCCAGAGAATGGCTGGTGTCCCTCTATTATTACCTCTGGTGCCTCACCACTATGTACTATTGTCTTTTCCACATTCTGGTGGATCGGGTATTCCGTCATCTCTTGAACAGAAATGCTCGTGCTTCTAAGTGCTGGTATTTTCTTTAGACATTCGCTCCTCTCTCCTGGTAGAGAAGAGAGCTTGCTAGAATTCACATCACTCATGCACCTGCACAAAGAAACACCATTGCTGCTTATGCCGTACTACATCAACTTTATGTCCGGCATAACTCCTCTGTTGCTCCTCGTCCAGTTGTTCATATATGGAAGGTCAGAGAAGGAACCATTGCTGACACGCCTCGTTTAGTCATTGAAGCTAGGAGTTTTTTAAACAGTCTTAATGGACCTTCAAACTCTGGCAACACTGCCTTGGCTTCTACATCCATGGTCACTACTCCAGCAAGACCTGTCACTCCACAAGGAGACCCTTCCATAAATATTCTCATTGAAATTTTGAATTGGGCACATTGGCTCTATCGCAATGACACTCCTCTAGCACCAACCAGCACATCCAGGTCCACACAAACTGATGCAATACCATACAGATCATCCAAGGACCCTGACTTGACAGCGATGACGACATGACAGATGTGTATCATGATTGCAATTCAGAGGAGCCAATTAGAAAATAAAGCATAAAGTGTGTTGTATTATTAAAGTATGTTGTATTATTAAAGTATGCTATAAAGTGGGATGATGAGTAATCACCCACCTTTGTCTTTTGTCTTTTTGTTAAAGAGTTCTGTAAGTGGGATGATGAGTCATCACCCATCTTTGTCTTTTCTAGTTTTCTTTTCAGTCTTCCCGTCTATATAAGGGAGCTTGTGAACCTTGGGACGGCATCAGAACTCTTATTATCAATAAAATCTTGTGAGTTTATAAATCATGTCTTACTAAAAACTCTCTCCCTCTTCTCTGAAATCCTCAAAGACAATAGTCCTATTACTTCCTTCTTTTTAATCTATCCTGATGCTACGGTCTCCAAGCCTTTATGAAATCACATAAGGGGCTTGAGTACCAATTGCCACCAAGAGCGGATCCTTATTTACTCGCCATGAGTGGTTTTATACAACCGAGGAGCTCCCGGCGCCTCTTTTGTACAGCCTGTGAATTCATATGGACATGGCGATTCAAGTACCAACTGATGGAGTATGCCAATTGTTGTTGTACTGACATCAATTTTTTTATAGTGATTGCTCTACGAACATAAGGCTGAAGTTCATCAAGAAGTGAAGAAACATATGTTTGATTCAACGTGTTTACAGAGTTAGCATCTATAATCAATTTCCAGTAGTACTTCAGCATTCTCTGATAATGATAATCAAGATTTTTCTCTTCATAGAAC
This sequence comes from Turnera subulata, assembly GCA_028386065.3. Taxonomy (NCBI): domain Eukaryota; kingdom Viridiplantae; phylum Streptophyta; class Magnoliopsida; order Malpighiales; family Passifloraceae; genus Turnera; species Turnera subulata. The sequence continues at coordinate 11,817 of JAKUCV010005682.1, read as the reverse complement.
AGCATTTCATCTGGTAGAACTCCGATTCTTACCTTTGTTTGAGTTTCAATGGGTCACCAAGAAATGACTAGTAGAAATAAGCAAAAACTTCTTCTGAATCTTTAGCAGTGTGAATATTTGCCTTTGAAGTGTCATTCATCTTATTGAACCATTCCCACAATGTTCCAATAAGCCTAGATGAGAATTCCTTCAGGATGAGATAAAGAGATTGACATGCAATCGTTCGTTGGTTATCTATCCATGCTCAAAAGTCAGAAAATCGAGACTGCCACTTAGATGGTGGGATGTCATCAATAGTAAATCATGGTCCTCCAATTGGCTTAGGAGGTGGGTCAAGCGTAGCATCGACCATGGGAGTGTCTTCCGAGGTTTGAGGTTGACCTGGAGTAGACTGAGCTGTATCTTGAGGCTGGCCATATCCGGGGGGATCATCTGGGACTTCCTCAATATGAGACTGTGGGGATGATGTAGCTGCCGTAGCCATACAAAGTTGGGTTAGATCAGTCTGTTCTTCTTTGGAGCTCCGAATTTCAGAAATTTGATTTGACTCATCAGAATTTGAGATGCTTGATTTGACACAGCCTGAGGTGTTGTTATGGAAATAGCATATTTTGGCATATGTCGTTTTCCTGCCTGTTTGGAGGAAAGTGTCTCTGAACTTTATTCTTCTGAACTTTCAGAGGAGGAATGGAGTTTAGAGGGGGATTGGACACCAAAAATTGCTGAATGAGTTGGTGGGACTGTTCCAAAGACAGGAGGAGGAAAAGGGGGGTACATAAGGTTGTGAAGGTTGGGATGGAGCAAAGAAAGAGAATTGAGGGGGTACTGGCTGCTGATGGTATTGTGGTGTGGAATATAAAGGTGAGGGTTGTGTAGGTGACGACTATTTTTTTTTTTTGTCTTTCAGCTTCCCTTTATTTTCCCCTTTCAACTTCTCTTTGTCAGATTTTGACAAAACCATCCAGGTCTTCACGGAGCCGTTTTAATTCAGCATCCTTGCGATTTCTTTCCGGATCAATGACTAACCTTCGGGTGCGATTAATTTCTTTGAGCTCTGTTCAAGGGTTGCAATTTTTAGACACAGCTGCTGTTCTATAGCCAAAAGATCTGCTACAATTGCATCCACTTTTTTCTCTATTCGAGAAGTGATCTGCACCACTTGAGAAAGTTTTTCTGAAATCTCCTTTGTTTGCTGATGCTGGGCCATAACGGCTTGAGACTGCTAGTTAAGTACTTGTTCCATCTAAGAAGGCATGACTCTTTGGCCATCAGGCTGTATGGCTTGTAGTGGAGAGATAAAAGATCAGCTTGAGATCCTTGTAGAAGGATCAGTGGTGGGATTGAGAGGAGGGAAGTCTGCTTCTTCAAACATCATGCATGATTGCAGTGGTGGTTGCTTTTCCACTAGTTGAAAATTTTTTGCGTCTATTGTACAAGAGATAAGTCCTTCTTTGGACAAAACGTCCAAGGCTTTGGCATAGACTGGAAGTGGAGGAGGAGGACTGAGTTGGCATGGTCCTATCCAAGGGGCACCTGGTTCTCCTGGTCCTAGCCTTCTCTGTGTCGGAGGACTCTTACATGGAGATAAGTGCTTCGTCCTTTTAGGGTTGGATGATGATGGAGGGATACGTTCAAGATCCAATTCTGCTATGTCATCACAATCACATCCAGAATCACACATAGCTGGGTCTGGTGCCCAGACAAAATTTCCATTGACATGTGATACAAAAATAGGTGTTCCATAGGGGAGGAAATAACTAATGGGGACCTTTTCGTTTGGCGTCTTCAAAGGGATGATCATGCAAGAGTGGAAGAAGGAGGAGTCAGAAGTGGAGGAAGACTCTGGATGACCATAGGTCATTTTTACCGTTCTGTCAGGTTGTTTTTGAAATCAAGATTCCATAATTTGGATTGTTTGCTCATTTCTTTGCAATTTCCCGTAATTAGTAAGTCATTCACAAAGAATCAACATATCTAATTCTTCTCGAGATAATTTTCGTGGAGGTTTAATAATTGTTGGAACCTTATGAGTATCAGCATAGATGAACAGTGGATCTGTAGAAATGCTTGGAAAGTTGAGATTGATTACATGATCTTGCAACCTGTAGACTAGCTGATGATGCAAAGTTGCCGCAATAGATGAGGTTGTTTACTCAGCCCCACAGATATGTATCTGAATCTTCAAGGCCTTTGACAAGTTTTCATCAAGGAAAGACATATTGAAGTTTGGGAAAAATATTAGAACAACACTTCCCGAATTCAATGTCGTTAGCACAGTTCCTATAACAGCATGCTCGTATTGTGGATAACGAATATCAAGAAGTGACAATCTGGCTATTACAGGTAAGCCTTGTCGTCCATGATAAGAAAGGATGAATCTAATTGCTCCAAGGTGGAGATGCGAATAACCTTATCTTATCCATTGATTGATGAAAACAGGGAGAATCTCAATTGTAACATATTGTTCTGCAGTCGTGGCCTTCAAGACACAATGATTCATCTTCGAAGACTGGATGTACGCCTTTACCATGGGATGGAGAGAGGAGATAAGAGTCTTTATGGCTCGAGAAATAGAACCTTTTTTGAAAATAGTATAAGGATTAACAAGTGGGAGAGTTGAATTCTCAATCCGAACATCTTATGGGATATGAGTAATTTCAACTAAGTGATCAATTTTATGTGATTGGGTTCTTCTGAAAGATTCAGGAAGAGAGATGGCTGAGAAAGAGATGAGCGTTTGGGATGGAATATAGCTGTTATTAGTTTCTTGGGTTTCACTCATGGTTTATGTATTCTTCTCTTACTCTCCTTTCAGAACAATAGTATTTCTTACTTCTTCTTTTATAGAACTCTGGTACTATCTCTGAGTGCAAAAGAGTTAATTGGTTCCGCTACCACAGAGCGTCAGGAGCTCCTCGGCTGTATAAAACCAGAGAATGGGTAGGCTACAAGTTAGGAGGTCTTTTGGAGCGAAAGGCAGAAAACTAATAAGAAAGGGCGTGGGAATCAAGCTGGACCAGAATTATGAGGATCAAAACCGGGAAGGAAAGAGCTTATTTGGAAACAGGTGCCGGCGGACATGGCGACATGACCGCCAGCACTTGGCGGGCTTGTAGAGATGACCGCCAGCACATGGTAGACATCGCGACATGACCACCGGTTCTTGGCGGGCTTTCCTTCCAGTTTTGGCAGTTTTTCCAATATTTCTTGTTTACTTGATTTCGGGTATCTACCGTTCGATCTAGGGATTCAATCCCGACCCTTAGATCAACCCCACGTTTAGACCCCCTAGACACTATAAATAGGACCCCCATTCACCCTCAAAACTCACCAATTCTCTCTCGTCTCCCTCTATACACACATAAGTTAGGTGCTTGAAAAAATTCTCTAATTCCAAGCTTAAGAACCCTTTTAAGGGTAGAAATTCTGGAGGAATTTCATGGAGAGGAGTAGCAAGGGGTCAGTAGCAGCAAAAGGTCAAGAAAAGAAGAGGAAGGAGGCGGATTCAAGCAAATTGGTGGAGGAGAAGTGCTAAACCCGAGAGGAAGATTCCAGTGGAGGCAGTCTCAGTGTTTTGGCAATACCTAGAACTGTAGACGTCAGTTTGCTGCAATCTTGGTGTTCTTGGAAAGCTAAGAAATAGCTCTACAACTTTGCTGTTTAGGCCAGACACCAGTTCGGCCTCATTCTACCCTGAATTCCCCGTTGAAGTTCTGCCCAGATTTTGTTGCGGGAGTGGTAAGCGCATAGGAGCGGGAGGAGGGCTACAAGAGGTAACTCGTTCTAATTTTATTGATTGACTGCTGCTGCGACGTGATGATGATGTTGATGTGATTGTTGTGTGATGCATATAAGAACTAGGTGAGCTTTGAACCCATAATCTCGCCCCAACATGGATGGGTGCCTAACACCTTCCCATTCGTAACAAACCCCCGGGTCTATGTCTTTGGTTCGCTATTGGTTGCCTTATGGAGTCATTGGTTGCCTAAGGAAGGTTTTACCTTTAATTTTGCCCTTTAATAAAATTCAAGTGGCAACTCCAAAGACATGGGTGACAGTTAAGAAGAAGATATTGAATACGCCCAATGCATTTTGGGTCAGGTATTCACACTAGCCTTGCCATATAAATGGCACACAAGGCTTGATTTGCCTTGTGAACTCTATGCACCACTACCTTAACCAATTTTGGGTCTAGTCATCGAGCCTGCACAAGCACTTAAACCACTGAAATAGAATTGCCCCTGAATTGAGCCCTCGGCAAGTTAACACACAATCATGTCTTACCATGCCCTCGGAACTGACGAGCACCAGTAGAAAAAACTCTGTTGGCCCTAAAAACTCTCCTGCCTTGCTCTCTTGCGCTTGCTTCCGCTTTATTCTCATGTGTGTTTACCTCAATTTCGCTAACTTTGTCAACTGCATCAGTATAGCAAATGAATTTATGGGCATCTAAAGAATTGTATATGACACCCTTCAGCCCGTTGATAAACCTCTTGATCTTTCTCCGCTCATCCGGACCAATATGCATCGCATACTTGGACAATTTTGTGAACTTAGAATCATACTCGCCTATTGATATGTCCTGTTTCTTTAGGAACTTAAAGTCATAAGCCTCTGGTCGTTGACACTCTTGGGAAGGAACCGATAAAGAAACATATCACAAAATTCAGCCCTGTCCAAGATGTAACATTAGGTATCCTCTCCCTCCTTTTGGATTCATACCGGTTATTAGCCTTATTACCCTTTAACCGAAAGGCAGCAAGAGCCACTGCTCGATGATCGGTATATTCCATCACTTAATAATATTTTCACACATCATCTAAGAACCATTATGGGTCTTCATTCCTAGCACCATAAAATGCTAGTGGGCCAAGCTTCATAAATGTAACCAAAGCACTTTCCCCATTATGATCTCGTTGTACCGTGCTATCGCTCCTTTTTCGGCCAGTAGCCATCAACTCAGCCAGAGTCTCAACTCCCTGTTAACACCGTGCAAACCAGCCTTCAGCATCTTCAATGAGATCCTGCCTTTGCGACGCATCTAAATGTCCGCTTTTATTAGCCAAGTCTTCCTTAGCCTCTAATTGGGCTTGGCCCTCACCAACATTGTCTTGTGCCTCCCCAACAGATTGTTCATCTTGAGCTTCAGCCTCGATACACATTATTTCCCAACTTTCGCTTTGTTTGCTTACGTGCGCAATTTGGCAATAAGGCAAACAATACATAAAATGTTAGCACTGACCAACCCTCGGCTCCTATTTGATGGGTAATAACTTTAGCACTTATCCAACCTAAGCCTCATAGTTAGAATATTTTAACCACGCTCTGCTACAATAACTGTCACGCTTCACCAAAGCGTGACCAGCGAGGAGCCAAGAGCACCAGCGAGCATGCCACAAGAAACCTGCAGGCCTAACCATCAGATGGGTAAAAGTTAGCCTCGTGGTCGGTCCTACCAAAATTCGTAGCAAATCATACTAGCTGAAATGTGAAGTACGAATATATCAAATAACCAAGTTACAAGAACCAGGTTACAATCAGAGGGGAACTATCCTTCCTTACAAGCCTTTGCAAAGCTTTACTAAGTACACAAAACATGCTTCTAGACCAAGTCAGCTATATACCCATCATTTACCGATCTTGATCACTGATCAAGCCTTCCCGCACTGATCTACTAGACTCTCCCTGTCTTAATAAAGAAATGAGTGGAAGGGTGAGTCCACGGCTTAACAAGTATAATATGCATACAAGTAATAGTTACATAATGCATGCAATGCTCAACATATGCACAATACCACCATGATTAAGCCTAGGGGTAAGCCATAGGATGAGCTCAAAGCCAACTTGCAAGACTTGGTAGCCTTCCCACATAATTTCCTTTGCCCACAGACCCATATACAGGGCATAACTGATTAAACTATGGAAGTACTCATGACTTGCTACCAAGATATACAGCTCCTATTGCTCACCACCAAAACCATATACACTAACTCCATGCTGGCCCTTTCCATTATTACGCCAACTTTAGGCTGGCCCTTTCCTTTATGGCATTTTTTTACAAAGTATAAATGCAAATGGGTATGTATGCACATGCACAACCTCCTCCATGGGCAAAAATGGGTGGTTGGACCATGGTTGGACCGTGGTTGGACCAGAGTCATTTTGGGTTGGTTTGATTCACTAAGCATCAGATTAGTGGAGCCATTATTGCAGCCATGTGATGAATATTCCCACTAAGAGTTAGTGGAAACATGTTGGCCACTTTGTCATGCCTTTATGAGTTGGCATGCACATGCTTTTGGCTAAGGCATTATTCTTCACACTTTGGGTTGCCTATTGAACGTGAGTGTGTCTGAAAATTCTGAGCTTTAGAGTGTCTAGAGTATCCTTGAGAGTTTCAGAACATACACATCATTCTCTTCATTCTTTGTGAAAGAAAGAAGAACAAAAACACCACAAACACAAGCACTCGCTTCTTGTTGCTAGCACATCAGTTCGGGTGAGCTCGGGATTGGATTCGTGTGACGATTCCAAGCCGGTCACGGTTCGTGTGGATACCGTAGAGGGGCGAGGCTTTTGTCTGGCTCTAGCTGATTCTGTTCTACAGTTGGGTGAAAGACCTCAACCGAACAAGGTATGTAAATTTTGTTATACGGTTTATGCATGCTTCACTTGGTTCTTGGTTAAGTTTCC
>JAKUCV010005681.1:4649-23992 GCA_028386065.3 Turnera subulata | reverse complement strand
AGGAGGCGAGGGCGGCGTCCAGTTGGCGTCGATGCGAGGAGAACAAAGACGGGGGTGGTGATGCGTGCCGGTCGTTCGGCCGGGCGCAGGTGGTGGTCGGCAGTGGGTGGAGGAAGAGAAAAGGAAAAGAAGATGGGGAAGGGGATGGTGTAGACGGCGTCGTTTGGTGGTTGTTTGTGTTGTTTTGTTTTTTTTTTTCTTTTCTTGGTGAAGGAGAGCTGATAATAATTTTGCAGGCAGAATTTTGCAGAGGTGAGGATGAAGATGAAGAGGTGATAGTGGTGTGCATGGTGGCTGAAGAAAGATAATTTTATACGCAACAAAAGTCACTGGTTATTCACAAGTGAAATAGGTAGTTCACAGGCTGAATAGGAATTGGCGGCTGAATAATTGAACTTCAATTATGCAGTTACTATGCTGCATGTGAAGTGTGACCCACCTGGACCAGAAAATATCCAGTATACCCACTTATCTTATTTCCGGTCCGTTAATTCGAGAATAATCCCGGCTTTTTCCGAAGATTCCTGCATGTGAAGTGTGACCCACCTGGACCAGAAAATATCCGGTATACCCACTTATCTTATTTCCGGTCCGTTAATTCGAGAATAATCCCGGCTTTTTCCGAAGATTCCTGGACCCGGAAAAATCCCAACTTGGTCCGTAAAATCCGCAGAAAAATCCCGAACGTGGGGCCAGGCTCGATTTCAGAATTCAAGGCTCGATTTACCGTAATTTAATTACCCAAGATTAAAAATCAACGGTAAATTACTGTACATTAACTTAAACAGTCCCGGTAAAAATGAAATTTTTACCTGGGCTGTTACAGATATGCCTACCCTAAAATTGTTTTTGTTTTTTTGACTTTTTTACCTAATTTTTTTGCAAAACGCATATCTAGATATGTGGTTGTTTTTTGTTGATTTGTAGTATTGATTTTAAATTGTGTAAAGTACCACAACCTCTCCCTAGGCCAAGACACACCTGTTAATTCTCCCTAGGCCAAGACACACCTGTTAATTCTGATTTTTCTCCTTCTTAAGGAACGTGGTACATCATATAGGCAAGACAGCCAAGAACACCTGCTGCGAACGGGAGGTACGGGAGATACCCATCTGGTTTATTCCATCCTACCTGTTGTTCATTTCAAGCAGCCGCCCGGACACACCTACCTGTTGACTCTGGTTTTTTATCCCTCAACTGGTATCCAGAGCTTTGCTCCGACTAATCCGGATCCAATCCGCGTCGCACACCTAGGTATGGTGGGTGAGTCTCCCAATAAGAATTTTCTGCATATACAAGGACTCGAACCCGGGACCTTGCTTAAGCGGAACTAACTCGCTTATTACCTAGACCAACTCCACATTGGTACCAAGTTTGGGTGTTAACTAAAGTGATCGGTTAATAAAAAAAAAAAAGAAAAAAAACTGATGTCTTTCCAAATGGGCCGCTGTAAATGGATTAGCTAGAGCTATGTGGGCTTTTATATACTAATAAAATGGGCAAAAAAAGTGATCTTGTTATATTTGGATTTCTGTGTAGCCGCTTATTCAAGATTTGCTATAAGGTTATTCATCAAAAAAAAAAAAAAAATTGTTACAAGGTTCCTGTCTCAGTGTCTTGTTAGTTACCACGTATCCTTCCTTTTTTTCTTTTTTGTCGAAACTTTGCCTGGTATTGTATGCCTTATAGGATCGCCAGTTCGCATCCAACAATAAACAAAACAAGTTGCCTGAGCCCTTGTAGTTCAGTGGCATACGCCTTGGCTTAATGCGCAGAGGTACGCGGTTCAAAACTGGACCAAAGGGGGGTTGGGGACTTGGGGTTTGGGGTAGGACGGAATAACCTGGCTGCTAATACCTGCAGGCCAATGTCTAGCCCTCCTCTTGGGAGATGATGGCTTTGATGTGTGGATTCTGAATACACGTGCAATAATAATTGGCATGCTAATATTTGAACTAAATGGTCTGTAAGGGAACTCTAATGATTATCTTTGCACGCATCTTAAAGTTCAACTTACGAAACAACTAAATAAATTTTTCAGCATTTACAGGGAACTGTATTATATAGTTCAGTCCAACTCGGAAAACAAATCTATGGATACTTTAAATTATTTACAGGAAACGGTATTACAAAAGCTCTTGCCACGTACACGAGCTTCTAAACTAAAAGTTCAGTCCTTTGTGATTCGATGCATGAATTATATATGGCACAGAGTTTTCCGAATCTGCACTGTGTTCAACTCATTTCCCTTTGCGTAGATTTGTTAGTTCGATGACTATTAACTCTACAAGGCCACCTCTGTTTCAAGTGATGACTTGGCAAGCCACAGTAAGCCTGGATCATTCCGTTTCAGCACTAGATAAGTTTCTGGCCTCCCAATCTGGTCAAATGTAGCTTCCTCGATAAAACCAATCATGAGCAGAATTTCAATTGCAGCTGAAAATCACAGGAAGTACTTTAGTATCATAATCTAACTGGAGATACACAGTTAACAGGCCACCGAAAATCTTGATTAATACTAATCTACATTTGATCTGTAGTTGGACCACGATGCACCCATATTTTAAGGTTCAAGCAAGGTATCTTAAGTGAATTCATATCTTTTGACCTAAATGATAAAAAGCAACAAAATAACAACAAACGTAGGATTCTTCAGCGCACATGCAAAGACCACAGAGTAGTATTGCTGCTTGACGTGACTAGACTCTGAAATCCAAATTATAGACTAGTAATGATACCACCAAATTCAAAGCCAGCATCATGTACCGCAAGTTAAACTTTTAGATAATAGACGCCATAACTATTCCATATGAGGCATGCAAATCAAGCATTTGAGAACAAAAAAACGAAAAAGATACAAACCTTGATGATTGGCTATATTCTTCTGGATTGCCGGGTTTGCCTACTCACACCACAAATCAATTGATCAGTATGGAAAGAGAAAAGCACAAAATTTTCAAGCAATGAATGAAAAATGAGCCAGTAATTGCACCTTACGAAGTCTCTTGAATTTCATGTTATCTGGATGTTCGATCACATTCCTGCCAACCGTCATAAATAATTAAAACTGGATAGAAATACTATTACGAGTATTATTCTTATAATTCTAATGGCCACAAATAGTTCAGTACTGGAGCAAAATACAAGGGCTCATCTAGTTGGAAGAAGAACCATTGCAATAAATCAGAGTTCCTAAAATTACTCTAGGGAAACCAACACTAGTTGTGTATCAAGTCAAACAAATGTACCTAATTATCTTCAAAAGAGTGCTCAGGACACCAGTAACTTCAGTAGAACTAACTTCGGCTCTCAAACTCTCTATGGCCTTCTTCAGACGACCACAAACAACAGTAACAGGATCTTGAATCCTCCGTAATTCTTGGTCGTCTGGATCTGGCTCATCAATCTGCATACTGGACTTTACCTGGGAAGCTACCGCATCAGGATCAGGTTCAATATTTGACTTATTACTATCAGGATCAGGTTCCTTATGAGTATTATCTGGATGGTGTTGAAAGCTCTCAGTTACTAGAGAATCCTTAGGTTCTTCATCTCCCAAATTTTTTTTCTTTGCCTCCACATCATCCGGATCAGGTTCATGAATGATCTTGCTATGTTGAATTTCACTGTTATGGCAGTGGCTAGAAACATTGGAATCAGGCTTGCATTTTGTTTGGCCGCAAGACTGTTCATCGGGATCAGGCTCATGATCAGGTGTATTCTGAGCTTTGAGTGAATATTCAATATCCATACTCTCTTTTTCAATGTAACCCGTGGCCTTGGACTCATTATGCACCTCGAGCATGGAATCATCAGGATCAGGTTCTTCGTGAACATTAGATTCCCCGGAGCTATTGGAAGATGCATCAGCGAAACGGCGATAAGCAGCAGCCACTGATGCTGCACGGGCACTTGCCAAATTATCTGAAAAATTTCCTCCAAGTTTGTGGGGAACATTTTTACTGTCAGCAACATAGTCTTCTTCTTCTTCATCATCATCTAGATGACTAATTCCACTCAAAGAGTGTCCCCTTGATTTTGTCCAATCTAAACTGGCAGCTTCTTGGTTTAACTGACAAAAAGAAAAGACAATTCAGGCAAGGCCATTCAATTCGAGCCATGGTAGTGAATTTAATGGACTGGTTGCTAAAACATAAAAGTATTTAATCACACGATTTTACCTGTCTGTCAAGAGCATAAAAGTTGGCGTCATGTTCAGAGAATACCATGTGAGCCTGAAAGAATGACAGGAAAAAATATGGCATTTGATTCAAAAACAGTTCATTGATAGTTATGGGGCGAAGATAATGTTATTATCAGTAAAACTCACAAGTTCATGCAAAAGAGTTTTCTTTATGCTATCATATTTCCTGAAACCCTTAAGGTCATCAGTTCGAAGACGCAGTGATATCTCCTCTCCATGATTCTGCAACCACAGGCAAGAGTCAACAAAAAAAAAATGGAAAAGGAAAATCTAACTAAAAATTGTAGAACAAACATTCTTGTGTTTTCCTACATTCTTATGCTTCATTACCTTATTGAAACCAAGAATACACTTGGGACTTATACCAACATAACCAACTGGGGCCATCTCTGTCATAATTCCTACACGCCAATGATGCTTTTAAAAAAGATCAAAATCAACATATCAGAAACCAATTGCGATGTTCAGGATAATGATTATGGTCCAAATAGAAAAAAAAAAAAAAAGACAAGTACCTTGTTCATTATTGCAACAATTCCAGGATCTGCAGCGAGCATATGCATCCTTTTTAACGCCTCTGAAGCAGGGGGATGTAACTGTAGACAAGTAAACGATTAATGCAATCAGTAATACCTCAAACAAAGGGGAAAGATATATGATTGCTTATTGTGTCCCAAAAAGTTGATGGATTAAAAATATGCATTATGCTTCAAGCACTCACACAAGGCGGATGCTGTGTACATATCCCCACAAATAATATATGTTCATTATTTGAAGGTGCCACAACACCTATGACATAGTTCATGCAAAAGAGAGTTAATTCCCAATTTCAGTATGATTCTTGCATGATCCATGCAAGACATCTGCGTCTATGTACCACAGCTATCAAACACCAATTCTGATTTCCAGACATTACTAAAAATTTCCAGAAACAAAGCCATATTTAGTTACAAAAAAATGGATCTTTCTACAGGCCAGGATAGTTGAACCCATATTTAGTTGCATCAAATAATCTTGTTTCAATCATTTTCCTGTAATGGCACATACTCTTAAATAACTGCCAAATCAAAATTTCATGTTTGGTTATACATCCAAAGCTAAAAACCTATAAGCAAATTCAAGTCCACCTCAACTCCTGGAAGCTCAAGTGTCCGAAAGTCACCAAAGATGTAAGGTCCTTGAGGAAGTGTAAGCAAAGCAGGAGACCTAGATGTTCGCTGCCTCATTCTTTTTTCCTCTTCATCAAACCCAGCAATTCTCAGGTCAACCTTTGCATTTTCTAGAACGTTGTCAACCTCAGCTTCAGACACCCCCATCATTCTGATAGACTTACCCTGAAATGAAAGGATGGATCAGCAGCCTGGAAAACTTCTTAAAATATAAGAGTAATAAAGTGATTGGGAAATTAGCATCCAAGGCCATCTTCATGCTATTATCAGAACCTTAACTATTATATTATTCAACAAAAGAACGTTCAGAGAACTGTTGATACAAAATACATGACAAGACTCCAAATATAAATTTTATGTGTAGCAAAACAAATAAATAAATTGAGGGCCTTTTATGAATTAAAAGAAAAAAGGGGATAGTACCTGCATGATGGCAGCTTCTGGCAAACTTAAACGTGAATGTTCATCAGAGAAAGGATAGAGCAGTTTAGAGCTTTTGTCAGAAGATTGCGGAACAATAAACCGCAAGGTATCTGATTTGACATCAGTCAATTTCTGAAGCTCATCCCCAAGTTCCTTGAGAGATGCATCAGACTTCATTTCCACAACATACTTGTTCCCCCTCCACACCACCGTTATTTTGCTTAAGTTTTCTATATTTTGCATATTTTGCTGCAGGAAGGAGGAAGAAAAGGTTAAGAGAGCAACGGTTACTAAACACACACCATCATCAAGTAAACAATAATGTTGAGTAGCGAGAGGGTTTGTATGAGGAAATTCAAATTATCAAAAGTGTTAACAAGCATCCCACTAAATATAACTTCCGCGTGAGCAAAATGAAAATCTCTCTAAAACATACTAGTTCTTGCGCTACAATATCGAGACTTTTTAAGTAGGCCCTAATCTCAATTAGCCCTTGAAGTACGTTCATGGACCACAAAACTGATAGATATACCAAGGATTCTCTCCTGGGTGCGTCACGGAATTTTCTCTCCTCTTTGCATCAACCGTTTGGGGAATGGGTTAATCTTCTCGTCAATAAAAACAACAAAAACCAAAAGATTCCTACGTCTCTGTTCATGTCAAAAAGCAATATTTCTCTAACATTTGAGCTCCATTTAAACGAAAAAGAGGAACTGAAATGAAACTTTCTATTCGTTCCAGATTCCTCTTCAGAGGCCAATCCAAGACGATAAGGAGTTGCACACACAAAGTCTTCAACTTTAACAACAACCAAAACAACCCATCAGCTCAACATAAAATCAACACAGAGCTGTCTAATACAAAGAAAACTACAAGTTCACAGCAAGAGTCAATTAATTACCAGCAAATGAACGAAATGAGCTCCAAAATGTTAGCTAAGTCGATTGAATTCAGACAGTAACCAGAAAATTATCAGTTTTTGGAAGAACTAAGATTAACGAAGGCAAAACAAAAGAAAAAAAAAAAAACTAAACGAACAACATATCTCAATAATTAACAAAGGAAAACGCATAAAAATGGAGCTCCCAATCTTTAACAGCTAAAACAGCTATCAGCTAATGGAATAAACCCAGATTGAGAATTTTGAAGAAAAATGTTAAATATTTTTACCTTGATTGGTAGATTATCTCTTTCTCTTCTTGAGGAGGGAATATTCTTGTTGATGATCTGCAAATGTTGACGAGAACTTGATTGTCAAAAAAGACATTAACATTTGACTGCAAAATGTATTTATACCAGAAGATTGGGGGGATTCTTGTAAAAAAAGAAAAGCTTGGGGGGGAGGCGTAGGATAAGAGGCAGCGCATTTTATGTGGTTCAGAACCGCGGCTCGTGCTAAAATGAGCGGTTTGTGTGTCGGGTCGGGTCAAGGTGGTTACGTATGTGCTGTCGTATTGGGGCATTTTGTCAAAGAAAAATCCAGAAGCAGCAACTTGCTTTGGATGATTAAATGGCATTTTCTTCTTGGTGTTTTTTTTTTTTTCATTTTTTCCCCTTTTGTTAGGCTTAGGCCACAATTTGGGGTCCTTTTTTATTCCGTGGACATCTATATTTGTGTCTAATCCATGAAATTTATAGCTAGGATGACATATTTTTAACAAAGATCAAATCCACTTGCTAGTAGAATTAATACTAACAAATATAAACAAAATAAAGCCATTATCGATCAAATTACATTGGTAATTGATGCGCAAATTAATTTTCGAGTCTCAGTCTCAGATATGGCATATAATAGAAACAGTTCAATAAAAAACATTATAAAAATTATTATGGTATAAACAAGCCGAGGGAGAGTTTGTGCCATTTTATTTTTCTTTTCGGTCAACAATGGAATGTGTTTTCTTAATAATCAATACGCACAAAAAAGAAATAATCAATACGCACACGTGTTTGGTGAGAAGGTTCTCTATGTCGGCCCAACTCGCAAAATTTATTGGACTTCCAAATTTACAAGGTCCGCGAATCTCCCCACTAAGAAGATTATTTCATTTTTCTAAATTAGCTTTTAATTAGATGGGGATTATTAGTTTCTTGGCGAACCAATTCGGAGGGAGTGGATATCTGTTCACCGCGGTCCAAAGGTGAGCCGTAGCATCCATATAGTGCATATGAAAAGATAAGAAAATAAGGTATTAATTTGATTGCAGCAGAGTCAAGAGCATTATCAAACTCATGGTTTATTGGTTTAATTATTCTTGGCAAATATAGTTGATTAGGTAACATACAAAACGAACTTCAAGTGCCAATGATCAAGTGCAATGAGCATCATCTGATTATTCTTTCGCTGCAGCTGCTTCTTTGTATTTGGGGAAGAAATCGTGTCTGAACATTGAAGAAATTAGTGAATAACGGATTCCAGTAACATAAACTTTCATGCATGCATTTGGGTAGATACATACGAAATGCAATATCATATGATTGGCACCACCAACTTCTGAAAATTGGGCAGAAAGAACTGGTGTAGATTTATGGCTGGGCATGATTAGACCAGACCACTCACATTTTCCACACATTATAAAGGTCATTTTTTGTGGCAAACGAGAGAAAGAAAAATGCTTAAACACTGAATTTTTTTTTTTAAAAAAAAGTTTCTTAGATGACAAATTTGTCATGGAGCATAATCTTGACGAGAAAATTATTTGTGTTTTGGCAGTGTAAATTTCAAGTTCATTTCTGGCCATTAGGCAAATAATTGTTGATTACACAGATGCCAAAGGTTCTCATGTATGTATAGATTTTGTGAAAGTTCTATCCACAAGAACAAAATGTATCTTCTCTTCTTACAATTCTTGTAAACACAATAAGAGACTCATGTGTTTCATGGTAGTATCCCTACATACTAGTAAAATGTAACTTACTGTATTTTACGAGCAAGCTGGTAAACTGCGGTTGCAGACATCGCCCCATTTACACTGGAGAGATTCCAATTTCTCTGCATTTTAAAGTTTGGATATTGAGCAAGTACAGTACTATTTACATAAAACCACTATAAATTTCCCTAAAGTAGGTTTAATTAGCATATTACCGGTGTGATCACAGTACCGTACTTGGCCCATATTACTCCACTGCAGGCAAGAGCTGAAGAACATATATACAAAGGAAACAAAACAACCCATCAGTAGTCAAAAATTTCGATGATGTACTTTAATTTAATCCATCTTTTTAGTTCTCCCTATGTGGAAGTAGACACCAAGGAGAGGACTTGCAGACCATGAAAACAAAAACTAACAATAAGGTCGTCTATATTAAAGAACAAGATCATACACTACACCTGATTGCTGAGGATAGGAGAGCTGCTCTGGAGGCTTTGTGGCATCAGCAATATTTGCAATAATAAGACCCCACTTAAACGTTGGAGCCCAGAAATGAACTATAAAATTTGAGGAGGAAAAGATAATTCAAATTGTAAATTAAACACCAACTACGCAATCTTTCTGGGTCCAAAGGTAAACAGAAAACTAAAGTGAAGCAAACTTAATTATATCGAACTTCTGAAAATGAAGCAATGATGGTATCGAATCAATCATGCAAACTGGAAGAGAAATGAATAACCAGATAGTATTTAGTTACTGAATGGCAGTTACATATATATATGTACTCCCCCCCACATCCAAGCAACAGGACAAAAGTAAACAAAAGAGTACATGAAGGTTACTTGTTTTAGGTCCAGCAGGGTGGTTCCAGAACTTTTGGAAATTGGAAGCCGCCATGTTCGAGTTTCTCCAACCGCAAGCGAGAGGATGGCACGAAAAGGGCCCCGAGTACTCTTCCAAGGAAGGCCAGGAAATTACAGAAAATGCAGCCGTTGACTGTTGTTAATTGGCTTGATCAGCATAGCATACTGCAACTTGACAATCTTGGACTTATCAAATTAAAAGCAAAAGCAATTTAAAATCACTAGCATTATGGGAGCAGGAGACTATTGTTTTGTTAAGACTTTATTCATGGCTGTAATCCTTATCGTATCCCTCCTTTCCACCTCATAAAATTTGACGAGTTATCAAAAAAAATATTAAAATCATTAGCATGCATTTATGTTATATCTTGATCCATGGCCTCAGGCAGCTATGCAACTTTTGAGGTCTTGACAATCTTGGACTTATTGACTACAAAGCATAAACAATTTTAAATCACTAGCATCTTACGTTATGTCTTGATCATATGGCTCGGGCGGCTATGCAGCTTATGTGGCAGTAGACAATTTAGATATGTGTTGAATGCTAAATGTTGCCAGAGCCTGTGTAGCTCAGTGGCATGAAGACCTTGGCACTGGCCAAGGCCACCAGGGTTCAAGCAATGGTGTGGGAGGGTTGGGGAATTTGGGTAGCCTTAGGGTTGTAATAAAAAAAAAAAAATGCTAAATGTTGCCATATCAGCATCATAGATGCTCAAAGCACATATATAATCAAGATGATATTAAGATTCAAAGTATATATATAATTGGGAAAAAAAATGAGGAATATAATCGTTACAAATGCAAAAGAGTTGAGACCTCAAAAATGCTTTTGACCCAATTCCTTAGAAAGAAAAGACTGCTTCCTACAATATAAACAAATGGAGGCTGCCACTTAAGTATTACCCCCTCTGTACCATTATATAAGACGTTTATGTTATTTGCACATCCTTTAAGAAACTCATTAAATATGGTTAATTTTATTAAGTTTTATTATTTAATTTACCAACTTAACCTTAAATCTAATAAATAAAAAGTAAATATGAAAAAAATGAATTTAATTCTCCTTGAAAATTTAACTACATCTTATATTTTGAAATAGAATGGAAAGTCTTAAATGTCTTATGTTACGCAACAGGGGGAGTATTAATTTTATCCAACTTCCTTTATCAGCCATATACCATTCCCATGGAATTGTATCGAATAATTTGAAAGCTCTTGCATCTGTCTCATCCTGATTAGCGAAGAATACAGATTAGATTAGAAAAACGCGTACCCTTCTGATTCTAAAATGGCTATAGCTAGGGGAATTCAGAATCTTAGTTGAGCTGTGACAAAAGTATATGTTGCCGTTTGCTATATCCGAGGTTAAAGGCAATAAATTGATTATTTTTAGGCCACTTGATCCGAAACAAGTAAGTCTATCAATTAAAAATTGTTGGAATACAGTCGGAAAAAGTTAGCATTTCATGTTTTTTATTATAAAGAACAAGTTTTTCTTCACGTTCATGCACCAGATATGATAATGAGGGCATATACAATACTTTTGTAGAGTAATATAAATTGGCAATCCATACTTCTGTTTTCCTTTTTTCAATCTAGGCGGCGAGAGTTCGGTATGTTGATAATGAAGCATGTTCAACTGGCAATAAATTAATCCAACCAACAATTTAGAAATTAATTTTTGAGGTTTTTTTTTTTCGCAAGAAACAGTCAAATAAAAAGCATTATAAACAAGTCTATATAAGTATCAACCTTCCAATATAGAATGATTCAATTACCAATCCGGTGGGAAGCCGAGAGAGCGTTTGTGCCTTTCTTCTCGGTCAACAATGGAACACTTTTTTTTACACATCTGAAATTACATAAATAATCTGAAATTACATAAATAACTACAATTTCAATCCCCCAAACCACCATCAATCGGGGTTCAATACATTTTACTCCTGATCTTTAGGTCAAACTTAAATGACCCCCTAAAAAGAATTGATATTTTATCCCCTTAACTTTAATATTTCGCAATTAACCCCCTATTTTGGGTTAGACGTTAGCTTCCGTCCAGGTGGTGATTTGTTCGTCGTTAGAAAAGTTTTCTTAAACCCCCACCGAACACGTGGACGGTGGAGATGTGTTCCCACCACTACTTCCCTCCATTCCCTCCATTTTCTTCCCTCCTTTTTTTCCCTCCTCCATTTCCCGTAAAAATCCATCCATGCCTTTGGCCAATAGCATAAACCCTCCTCACTCACTTCTACCCATCCTCACTCGCTTCTACCCATCTGCTATAATAAAAAATTACCCAAAAGACCATTGAAACAAAGTCCAAACTTATGTCTTCATCCTCTCTCAATTCACGCAGCCATGGAAGGAATGGAAGGAAAGAAGAGGCTGACTTTCATAGATTTTGTAATGTGACGTGCAAGTGCAAGAAGAAAGCTCAGGTAGGAATTTCAGAGTCTCTGCAGAATCCTAGAAAGTTATACTACTGGTGTGACACATGCGGGTTCGTTGGGTGGTGTAAATCACTCAGTGGTGATTGTGTGAAGGTTGAATGCAATACAACTGGTTCAGAAAGCAACGGCATGGCTGAAGAATTGAAGGTCTGTTGCAAGAGGATTGAAGCATGCTTTAATGGGGTTCAATCTTTGGGTAATGCAGTGGCAGAATTGAAGATGTTAGCTAACTGGGGAATTATGCTCTTGATGTGTATTATAGGTTTCAATGTGCTAGTTTGTCTGTTACTTGCAGCTAGTGTAGGAAATAAAATCTGAATGGGTAAGTAGAATGTAATGACTCTATTTCTAGTATGGAATGCAAATGGAATGCTAGTGCTTGTAACACGACGAAATAGAAATGGAATAGAATGCAAATGGAAGTTATGCAAAATGAAAGCTTTTGGTATGTACCTATTGCAAGATGCATAAAAACAATCGAGCCTCTTCCCTGCTTCCATACCGCACCACTCCAATCCAACAACTCCAATTCACCATATCCATACAAGTAACCAGAAACACATCCAACAGAAGCAAACCACAAACACATCCAATACATAAACCATCACAAATTAGAGTGAAATGTAAGTTTAGCAACACAAACAAGCTTGACCAGCACAAAAACCCAATCCAACAAAAACATTAAGTATTACATGCCAAGTGAGTTTCATTCTCAAACTTTATGATGGCATCAAAAAATTATCATGCCTCCTGTTTATGATATACATGCTATGCAAAAGGTGGCTGCAGTGTATATGACACTAAAGCTTCCATACTTTAGTAGCTGGAAAATCCTTACGTGCTCTCCTAATAGGCCTTGGTGGTGCAACAGGTTGAGTTGCGTTGCGCCTAGCAGAAGCCATAAATCCAGAAATTGGGTGTCTCATCTGTTTAAAAAGAATAAGAGGAACAAATTTGTTAGTAAGTAAAGCAAGTTAAACGTTAAGATCACTTATGCAAATTTTGGAGGGATGATGATAATGATAAAGGTGAACTTACAGGATTTTGAGTAGATAAGCTTGGCGGTGGCCTATACTGCTGACTCATAGGTTGCCTCACCAGCTGCAAAATATTGTTCCTCTTTAAGGATGAATACAGAAACAAAATAACCTAGAATAAATAATTGAAGGGAGGTAAACTTACAATATTTGAAGGACAACTGCTTGAGCTTGGCATATTTTGGAGGCTCATTGGCTGGTTGATATTCTGCAAAATGATTGACATAATTAAGATACAAAATTATGTTGATAAAAGTGAATTGGAATTAGGATAGACAAAGTAGGGTGAGATGAACTCACAACATTTGGAGCATAAAGGCTTGATCTTGGCATATTCTGAGAAGTCACATTCGGAATGTTGGAGATTGGCCTATGTTGGTGAGTGACAGTAGATTGTTGAGTTGGTAAACGAGCAGCATCTATATGCATTGGTCTAATTGCCTATGACGAAGTAAATCAGGACAAGTAACAACATATACACGTTAGTAGCAATATTATGAAGCAATTATTTTGCAGCAAATAAAATGGAAGATATAGTAAAACTTAACTGGCAATTTTGTAGGTCTCCTTGCGTCCTCTTGTTCATGTCGAGTTGCAGCAGATGATGTATCCTCACCTATTAATGCATTCTGCCCACCATTAACATTAGGGCTATGTCCTTCATCCCTCTGTCTCTTTGCCTTTGGAGGCTTTACTTTTGGAGACTTTGCATTTGAGTGTCGGGGATTAGTACAAGTCCTGATATTGTGGCCATATTGCAGACAATTTTGGCACATAATCCTCCCACCTGCCTTGGTGAGTCTATATGGGTGAGATGGTGTGTCCTCTTCCTCTCCTCTTCTCCTTGCAATTGGTTTCCTGCCACGCTTCTTCTCTTCTCTTGCAACTGGAGGCAGGCAAGGATCAGCATCTACTTGTGGCCAGTGTGCTTCACCAGGAACAGGTTGAATACCGCCTTCATAAGAGGTCACAAACCGCTCCAATGTGTACCAATCATCAACATAGTCTTCAGGATTCATATTGCTGAACATAATGGCAGCACATGCATAGTGGCAAGGTATTCCTGTGTATTCCCACTTCCTACTGAAGCAACTCCTACTTTCTAGATCACAAATGACAGTACTTTCATAGCAATGTGAAACTTCAAATCGCATCCTAGATCCTCCTGGAATGACAATGCAGTTCATAGCCTCTTGTTTTGCCTTCTCCAACTTCTTCAGAATTCTGGGACAGATCCTGAGGCTGTACTTATGCATCCATGCCTGCTTCCTCGAAAACCTCCTCATCAGTAACCTTCTGTTGCCTTCTAACATAGTGATGATTGGCTTATCTCTAGTCTCTATAATTAGAGCATTGAAGCTCTCTGCCAAATTATTTAGGAGGAGCTCACACTTGGTCCTAGAACTCATCTTATGCCTAGCCCAAAGCTTGGTGTCAATTCTCATCAACCAAGCATAAACATCTTCTCCTCCACCAGGTAAGCCTCTCAGCATTCCCATCTAGTGAATGAAACCATTCTCTGTGTAAGACTGGGCAGCATTCCACAAGTAGTCCTTGAAGGTCTTTGAAGGCCACTGCTTCTGAAAATTGCACCACAGGTGTCTTAAATAGAATCTATGATCCACAAAGCTCAGTTTATTATCGAACAAGCTTGTCAGCCCCTACATGACCACAATGTAACAGAAATTAGGAAATAAGAGCATAACTATTTATCAAAATGTGAAATTGCAAATTTTGTTTTGTTAGGAAATAATCATGAACAAAAAAACTTACCTTCTGTTTGTCAGAAATGAAAGTCCATCCTCTCTCTGCTGGTGAGTCGATATCTTGGAATAGTAGTTCCAAGAACCAAGTCCAACTATCCTTGCATTCAGACTCAACAACAGACCAGACAATGGGAAATATATTGTCATTGGCAACTTTTCCCACTACAGCCAGAATTTGTTAGCCTCTGAATTTACCTTTCAAATGGCAGCCATCTACGCCTATGAAAGGCCTACAACCTCTAGTGAAGCCATTCTTGCAGCCCTTCAAGCATATGTACAGCCTTTGAAATTCTCCATCAGAGGCAGAGATCTTCACAGTGCTGCCAGGATTGAATTGCAACAGTGCCTCATAATATCTCCTCAATAAGCCATATTGCAGACTCTCATCACCCCTAATAATTCCAAGTGCAATTGCCTTTCCTCTCTCACACTTGGCGGAAGAAACATAAACATTATGCTCTCTTCTAACCCTTTCAACAAGCACCTTTGGATCGATGTTGGGATTATCTTTGATATCCTCCAGGTACTTCAAAGCAACCCAACGTGCACTAGCCTTCTTGTGCTCATATGTTCTCCCACAAGAGTGTTCTTTAATAGGATATCTTTTCACCATCCAACAATCCTTTCTTGGGCTGGGAGATGAATGAATTCTCCATGGACAGCGCTTGGCGCATTTGGCAGTGATTCTTTTGGCATCATTCTGGCGATACACAAAATCATGTCCCACTTAAATTGCATGTTCTTTTAGGGACTCCCTGAATACTTGATAATCTTTGAACTTCATTCCTTGTGCAAAATTGAACTTTTGCTTCATGTGAATAGCCTCATCAAACTCTGGTAAGTTGGGTGGCCTATTAGCATTATCGTCATCAGATGGCAGTGGACTTCTCAAGACATCACTGTCACAAGAATCAGACACCACTCTATCCAAATCTAAATCCCAACCATCAACCATGGAACCAGCTGCTCCTTCAGGCCTCTTTCTTTTGTCTTTGAATGCACTGTGTTATCCTATAGGCCTCTTTCCTTTGTCTGCGCATGCATTGTCTTGTCCAATAGGCCTCTTCCCTTTGTCTTTGCTGGACTCATCCACATTCACTTCAAAGTCTTCATCCAAGTGGACGTCAATATGTTCATCCCAGTCTTCTTCATAGTCTAGCCCAAAATCTTCTTCAAAGTCTTCATCAAATTCTTCATCAAATTCTTCATGGTCTGCATCATAGTCATCTTCATAGCCTTCATTTGACATTTGAGATGGCGAATAATTAGCATCTTCCTCATCACTATCAGCTTCAGCTTCACATTGTTGTTCTTCCTCAGATCCTTCATTGCCAACCTCATCATCACTGTCATGTGCTTCTTCATCAGATCCAACTTCATTGCCAACCTCATCATCACCACCAGACATTTCAGATGGCAAGAAATCATCATAATCATCCTCACTATCATTGTTGCCTCCCGACTCATTTGGTACTTCCTCAATTACTTCTTGCTCTGCCTCAGCTGCATTCTGCCCACCATTATCTTCTTCAACTTCCCCACCTTCTTCGTCAGCAATGAAATGATCATTCCAAGCATGCTTCACAAACACCTCGATGGTATCTATTCCTCTTTCCTCCATACTGTCTATTATTCGGAGCAAGTGCATTTCATTCTCAATTGGCCGCAAGTCCTTTGTACTTTCTTCTTGGAACTTGTAGAAATACTCCACAGGTGGAAAGTATTGTAACTCCTTCATTCTGAG
Organism: Turnera subulata; assembly: GCA_028386065.3. NCBI lineage: Eukaryota > Viridiplantae > Streptophyta > Magnoliopsida > Malpighiales > Passifloraceae > Turnera > Turnera subulata. The sequence goes on along the minus strand of JAKUCV010005681.1, from coordinate 7,463 downwards.
TTCATACTCCACCAAGGAACCATAGTCACTACCAACCTTATCCTCAAGCGTTTCCCCTCCAACATAAGGCTTGTCAGCCCTATTGTGAAACCAAGTCCCACCAAAATGCAATTTCCAATTGACAATCATCCTGACAGAATAATAATAACCAACCAAATCTCATCAATCAAATCATATATACAGAACCACAGATGACACAAATAAATGATAAAGACATCTATACGAAATTAGAAGCAACATTTTTGATAAACGATAATTAAAATCATAAGAGAAGCAACTCTACTCCACAAAGTTGTACCATTAAATCGAAGATACAAGCACTAGTTAATTAAGAAGAGACGCAAAAACACCCAAACATCAAGTGAACATCAACAAAGACAGGGAACCAACCAAACAACAACATCAACAGAGATGAGAAAACAACCAAATCGAAGAAAATATATGAAGAATACCAACCAAAAGCATATGTTTAACACAAATAATGGTCCAAAAATCACAAATTTTCCACGATCAATTTGAAAGAAACAAAGGTAATAGAACAACAACAATAAAGACAGAAAGAAAAATTACCTTAATGAGAGCTTTCAATGATCACCACACCTCGTGTTTATACTTCTACCAACGCCTTGTGATGTAAAGCTCGACTCTTCGACCTTCAATCAGAAATTTCCGGTTAGCAAAAAAACCAAAATTTCACAACTAAAAGCCTCAACAATTGCTCTAGTTATCATCTACGAAACAACCACCAACAGAACTCATCTACATCTAATCCATGCAAAACCAGTGCAATCATGAGTTAAAAGTAAAATCCTAAGCCCTACTTCCCATGCAAACCCACAAACTCTCAAAACCTAACAACACAAAAACCTTCAAACCGATCCACGAGAGAACAAGCAATAACAAAACTAGTGCTTTAAGAGCAGACCTACCCTTGTCACTGCTTCAGAACAGAAGGAACCCCTTTTAACTTTCGCTCTCGAACGTGATCATCACGGAACAAGCAACCATCGTCCCCCCAAGAGCATGCAGTGGTTTTAGTCGACGAAACACCTACATTCCCTCCTTAACCTAACTTCAATCCCTCTCTTTTTTTGGAGTAAGCAGCCAGAAGAGGAAGAAAGGAGATGAAGAGACCAAACGTTCAGAGGAAGAAACAAGAGGAAGAAAGAAAATGAAGAGGCTGCTGTAGTAAGAAAATAGAAAAAGCACGGGAGAGAGTGATGGCAGTTGTGTTAGTTGGCACAACTTCCATTGCAAACTAATAGTCAGGATTGAGCCGCTTGATTCAAATCAACTGGCGGATTTGATCCTTTTAATGCAAATAAATGGTGGGGATTGCGCTTTAATACACGTGTCACAAATCCGCTCGCCACTGTTAACTCTGTTAACGGCGTCCAAATCGAGCCAACCATAGGTGCTTAAACCGACCAAATTAAAGTTAAGGGGGTAAAATATTGGTTTTTTTTAGGGGGTCATTTAAGTTTGACCTAAAGATCAAGGGGTAAAATGTATTGAACCCCACCATCAATCCTATCCATTAAGATTGAACCTATGACACTCTTAGAATCCTATCCAATAAACAAGCCACTACAAACATTTTTCTAATAATCAATACTTACGTACACGGGTGATTAACGGATATGCAAGTAATGCAAAAAAAATTGTATGTTGGCCCAACTCACAAAAAATTCAAAGGACTTCCAAATTTACGATGTAGACGAAGAATCGATCTGAAGTATATGATACATGGATGATGGAACTAACTTCTTTTGCATAATTCTTGTAGTTCAGCAGACACCATAGCTTCTTATCCAAGTTACTACTAATTTCCAGCCAAATAGCTTCTTATCCAAGGTTACTACTAATTTCCAGCCAAATTTCCATCAGTGGATCAGATGGAGAGTGGATGGAAATTTGGAAATCATAAATTTCCATCTAAGTTCCATCCAAGTGGGTGAAAGGAAAAAACCCTCATGGAAATTTAACATTGGATGGAAAAGGATGGAAACTTTCACCATCCAAATAGAAAATGGATGGAAATTTTTTAATAATTGAAAGGTAACTAGATGGAAATCTTCCATTTTGCGGGGCCGCAAATCGTTCGTGGCTAGAGTCTCACATTTGCGGGACCCATGAATTCTTTTATCTAAGTTTCTTTTTTTTTTGTCAAAAAAAAAGGCATCAGTGGTGTCATCATCGCCCCGTCAGTCTAGGCCCCGGTCAATACCGGTTACATCCTGGCATTAGACCTCCTCATAGGAGAGACCGCCCAACCGGGGCACCAGCGGACACCCTCACCTGCTACGCGTCATAATACCGGGGAATCACCGGGCTCAACGGCCAGCACCCCACCGTGTGGAAGGCCATATTCGGCCGCATCACACTATGGGGCTTGACTGGAAGCACCGGGACTCGAACCCGAGTCTTAGAGATGGCAGATTGAAGGCCTTGCCACTGGGCCACCACCCCCGGTGGTTTTTATCTAAGTTTCTCGATATTGCATAATCAAAGTCAAAAGACACCATCGCAATTTCATTTCTGTTATTTTTAAAATATAGAGAATTATTAAATAAAATAAATAAGAACAATAAAATAATGGAATACAACCAGAAAAACAATTTGGGAAGCTACAATTAATAGAAATGTTAGCCTAAATTAATTGCACCGGCAAGAAAAAAAAGAAATGGAGACCAAAACTCGGACTGGGATGCACAACCACAGCTCGAAGTGAGACGCCCCGACCCGTATTTACCGTACACAGTAAACACGAGCCGGAACTGTGACAACCCAACCCAACAAAGCCCGATGGACTGC
>JAKUCV010005680.1:0-15414 GCA_028386065.3 Turnera subulata | reverse complement strand
TTGCTGCATATAAAATACCATTTTCTCAAACAGTAATATTTCATTAACAATGGTCCTGCAATCAATTATCAATATTCCCCCAGATCTATTTGGGTTTATTTCCAATGATATACATTATCCATTGAAGAAATATACCAGCATTATCTAGACATATAGTCTAATAACATAAGTAGGGATATGTACCCGCAAGTGGCTTAATTATCAAAATAAGTACGCACAATGCCAACTTGCGTCACACAATAGACCATCTAGTCGATGCATCGTGAAAATTACCTAGATGGTCAACACGGCGGATTTATTAGTCCGTGTACATGTCCCTGAATTATTTCCAAACTTGCTGGTGATTCTAGGCCAATCTCATCTTAGGAAGGCCGCATAACTAATTTCGCAGCAAACAAACACGTGGAAATTCATTGATTGTAAAACTTCTGGTTTTTCAATGAATGACCAAATAAATTTCGTGCATCATTATTGACCTGGGATGGCCCATCCGGTCATGCCAAACAATAAGTCCATATACCAACTTCAAGTTGGTGCCAGCTTTAGGCTGCTATTTATGTGTCAGCTTCAGGCTGGATCTAATAACTTAGGAAAATTATTTACCAGCTTCTGGCTAGTGCATATAAGCTATAAATCACATATCTATCTACCAACTTCTAGTTGGTCTCAGCTTCGGGCTGTGCAAACTATGTATTTAAACACTTAAAATTGCTAGCTTCAGGCTAGTGCATTCCAGCTTCTAGCTGGATATGGTAAGTTTCAATTACTCAATTGCTAGCTTCAGGCTGCAATACATGTGTCAATATTGGGCTTATTTCTTCCACTCATGTCGGAAAAGATCAGAATTATTGAGCAATAATTAAAGTAGTGGCAAACTTTTCCAAAAATAAAACCTCGAAGATTGAAAAGCTTTGGAGTTTACTGACAAATAATGCAAAATTTTTAATTACCGAAAAATCTTTTGGATCTTTTTGGAGAAAGAAAAAGAGTTCACATTTGAAAAACTGACACTTAGTTGTCTAATATCAGACTATAAGAAGGGGAGGCGGTTGAGACAGGAAGATGTAGAAAACTCAGAAAACTCAACAAGACAAGAAAAATGCCTTCCCCAGCTACTGTTTTCTTTGTTGAGGGTGCCTCTTTAGGAAGAAGGAATAGGTTAGCTTATAGCATGGTGAATGAGCAGCAAGAGGAATTACCGAATGATCTGGCGAGAATTCCTCGTTTAGTGTTTGTTGATGAACTTTATTCATCTAGGTTCTTTGTAACTCCTATGGAAGAAATATTCTTCCTAGAAGACCAAAGCAATCTAATGGCTTCCTTTTATGGCTCGGCTAACTCTATTATGTTTTTCATATCTAATAGACTGCAGGATTTTCAGCTAGAGCCTTCATGTCAAATTTTAAATCAAAGCAGTTATTATCAGGTTTCCATGATGGCTCGGAGCGTCCCAAGGGTGACTGGGTTACCACCTACAAGGCCTAAGGTACGACTTCTACTATGGAATTGTAGGGGTATAGCAAGAAGGTCCCAAGATTTTGTGCGTACCTTAAGGAATCTGAAGACTCAGTACAAGCCCAATATGGTACTGATTACTGAGACTTTGTGGCAAGCAGGAGAAAATCATGGTGTAATCCCACTCCGTTTTCTTGCAACGAATCGGTTTGAGATACTTGGAGAAAACAACATGGGTGGTATGTGGTTCTCCTGGAACGACAGTGTTAGGCTCAACATCAACAACGAGGCTCAGAGTTTTAGAGTCAATGTTGTACCCAACAGATAAATATCTGTATAAACTTATGTATGAGGACAATTCCTCTTTGAATGTTCTCCAGTTATGGATCCATTATGCAATAATAATATGCATATTTTCCCTTTGCCATTAAAACCTCATCTAGGGCCATAAGCACAATTAATTATACTGTCTTATTCGCTTCAGGAAATAGATTAGAGTCAATTCGACGGGATCCATAATAATCTCTTTTACTACTGTAAATGGGGGTTTCTGTACTCTTCAAGAGTATTAGCTCTTCCAGAGCGTAAATATATGATCTTCTAGATCATAGTAAAGCATGCGTTCTTCAGGAACATATTCAAACTTATGCTCTTCTGGAGCGTATTAAATTTTTTTTATTTCGAGATTGTACTATCACATGTTATGTGAAATAGTTGACATCCACACATATGATTCTCCCCCTTGGATGTCAACTTGCATTGTCTTCAGGACAAATGCCTGAGCCATTATTCTAGAAACGATGATAAAATGCTGTAAAGTAAATAAAATAAAATAAAATAGCACATAATAATAAAACTGAAACATAAATTGAAATTATTCAATATATACTGGCTTGCACCTTCAGGGTAAGCAAGATAATAACAGTATCTATCATCGGATGGTCATACAATATCCACCTTCTGGTGGTCATAAAATATCCACCTTCTGGTGGTCAACAACATCTTTCTTCAATTTTTCTCAAAGATCTGCGGGATCTTTTAGCAGTAAGACATCCAGTCTTTGCTGTATATTCGCTTTTTATTGCGTCTGCCAAACAATTTGCATTTAAAATGCATTTAATGCCCATAACAAATTTCTTCCGGAAATTTTAAGGGCCTTCAATTAACATAATTCCAAAATTTAAATAAATAAAAGACTTAATTAAAAAATAAACATGGGCCTTTTATAAATTAGCCCAGTCAAAAATAAATAACCGAAAATTAAATACGATGGGCCTTATATGAGCCCAAGAANAAAGAATATATAATATATATATGCTTACTCGATAAATCTTTCAGCAATAATAATAGCATAATAATAAAGAATATATAACATATATAGAAAGGATGAAAGTAGTAATAAGAAAAGTTTTAGAAATAAATACCTTAATAGAGTAGAGACTCGTGCTGATAACGTGTTATAAAATTGGGGGAGATTTTCACTATTTGATGGAGTAATACAAACTTGATCAAACTTGATCAAGGTAATAATACAACTTTGGTAATAATAATACACTTTTGATAATAATATGTAGAAGAGAATAATAAATTTAGATGGAGGGAGATTGGAAGAGAAGTGTATGGAATGAGAAGAGAGTGAAGTTTATGGTGGGTTGTAAGTGTATGAAAGTGAAAGAATGAAGGGGTATTTATAGTTGGAAATGGGAGGATAAAAACAAATAAGTATGATTAATTTAAAAGGATAAAAACAAAGGGATGTTAGGTAAAGGAAGATGATATTATGATTAGGACACATGGAATTATGGAGAGTAATTAGCCAAAGAGATAATTCCAAGTAGAAGCTTGGTGTATGGATAAAGTATTTACCGGAGATAAATTCAGGTATAGTAAAAATGAGTTTTACTGGATGATAACAATGACATTCACCATAATTTATTTATAACAGGTTCAACAATTTTGGTTATTATTAACAAGGTGACAAAAAAGAAAACGTTACATTTGAACATCTGAATAAGTGGCCTATTGCAAATTACGATAAACACATATTATAAAAGCAAAATAGGAAATTGGTAAAGGCGATGATGATCGATGCTTAAGAGTTAATTAAGGAGGGCATTTTTGACACACCAAATAAAAATAGTCGTTGACTAACTGTAAATGCTAGGTAGAGAATAGAACCCACCGAAAACCAACCGGAGGAGTCAAAAAAAAAAAAGCTCGCTTCGGATTTCCCGCCGACACGACATTGGACACGTGTCGCCCATTCAGTCTTCAAACGGTGGACAGTGCAATCGCACGCTGCACGTGATTCTGTTCCTCCTGGGGAGCGCAAAATCGTGCCACTGTTAAACCGCTAATCGTCTCCTTCCAGGGGATGACACGTGGGTAGGAGTGAATCGGACGGCAGAGACGGTATCATGCTTTTTCAGTTTGGCAGGAGCACGCTGTTTCTCATCACACACGAACTTTTCCGTTGACAACTCAAAAGCGATGCGGAGTTAGTGGCATTTGCTGGTCGTTTTTCTTCCGTCTTTCTCGCGCTAAAGACACTGTTACGTGTGTCGTAATTTTGATTCAACCGCTCATTTCCATTACGTGTGTGATGGATGCCAAAAAAACAAACAAAAAAAAAAGGGATAATGGTAAATAATAATGGAAATATTTACTTTATACTAAAATTCCACAAAAAAAAAACCTTCATACCAAAAATTTGTAAAGATCATAGAGCACTTTGTTATTATTGCAATTATCCACAATTAACCATAGTCCTTCTCGGTGATTAAGATTAAAGATTGGTTATTGATTGTCTAATAGCTAGGTTTCACCCCCGGTCCTTCACTTTGCTGTCAGAAATACAAGATAAAGGATGATTAATTCTTCACGTGACAAAGCACATAAATAAACAAATCAAGTGCAAATAAAAACAAGAAACAAAGATGACTAATTGAATAACGTAAAAGACTGACTTAAGGATGAATTTAATTCATGATAAAAAAAAAAGAAAGAGAAAATAAATCTCTTAGAATTCATGCTTAACAAATCACAAAAAAAAACTAGATCCAAATCTCATAGGTAGTTGATGGAAGCGGTTTACTCTTCATCCTTGTTGTTCCCTTCTATATCCAATTCTTGCCTCCTTTTTTTTTTTTTAAAGTATTGATTTTTGAGAGGTTAGTAGAAAACCAATTAGACTTCTTTCCAGAGCATAAAATCTCTAAAATATCTTCAATCCAAATTTGAAAGAATCTCTAGCTGCAGATTTTGTAATGTGGCATTCTGTCCACAGACAGTTCCACTAGTAAACTGATGTTGCAGACAACTTCAATCATATCTGACTTTTCTTCATGAAATTCCTCCAATTTCGTCTAAATTGCAAGTAAGGGACAAGGATAAAGGGAAGAATCATGTGAAATTATGCAGCATATAAGCACACTTACTTTACAATTGACACATTTATGACTAAAATCTTACTTATAAATTATGCATATGCGTAAGTGAAACGCCCCGACCCGTATTTACCGTACACAGTAAATACGTGTCGGAACTGTAACAATCCAACCCAACAAAGCCCAGCATACAGTGTGTACAACAGATATCCGGGCTCAACAGCCCATAATAAAAACAACTATAATAACTCAACCGGCCCAATGGCCTAATAATAGTGAAAACAATACACAGCGGAAGACATAAATAACTCATAAACACTGTATGCGACACTGATGCAAACTATGGATCCAAGTCCTGTCCAAGGGATAACGCCGCAGCCTGTCTGGAATGCACCAAACCTGTACAACAAATAACTCATCCTACGGGATGAAAGGCCGCAGGTGAGGGGTGAGTCCGAAGTGCTCACCGACGAAGGAAAGACAATCAATATTCACACCATAAATTACTCAAGTCGAAACAAGTAAAAACCGCCAAATCAAAAGACAAAACCCAAAACCGGTCCAAAACCGAAAAGACTCAAATAAAATCCAATTTTCTAATTTTATCTTTCCTGACCCCGTCACGGATAACTAGGGGTCAGACCTGGTTATCAACACATTCCGGGTGCCAGACTAAATCCAGAGAACCCAGGGATCGACATCCCAAAAATACGAACCCAGGGATAGACATCCCAAAAATAATCACGGGATAGACATCCCAAGCATAGACATGCTTATCAAGTAACCCAGGTCAAGGCCACCACGAAGCAGTCTTAAACCATCGAGTCGTACCACTACTTATCACGTGACAATTATATTATCATCGTCAAAATCAAATCACAGGGATCGACATCCCTAACCAAAATACCGGGATAGATATCCCTATCCAAAAATCAAGGATCGACATCCTTTTCACAACTTATTAATTATTCCATTATACTCATGGTCAAGACACGAAAATAAATATTCAAACCCAATCAAAATACTGGGATAAACATCCCGACAACAATCAAGACCATGGGATTAACATCCCGAGACAAACCACAACAAACACAATACTCAACAATGCAATAATCCACAAAACAAAATAACCGAATAATACAGGCACATATTGAAGGAAATCCATCCTCACTTTGGCCGATTACTCAACTCCGGAAACAATGACCGGTCCGACGCTGGCTCTTCGGGAAACTGCCCGATATCCGAACCTATACCACAAAACAATATATACACATAAATGCACATAATCGGTATACTATGATGCCCAAACTGCGAAATAACCTATCCCGGTTCATATCCGCTATTATTATCTTTTACCGAAAATATTATACCGTACGTATATCCGAATATAATTTCGGTACCATACTTTAATCAAAACTCCTTTCAAAATATATGAAACGCCCCGACCCGTATTTACCGTACACAGTAAACACGTGTCGGAACTGTAACAACCCAACCCAACAAAGCCCAGTATACAGTGTATACAACAGATATCCGGGCTCAACAGCCCATAATACAAACACAAATAATAACTCAACACGGCCCAATGGCCCAATAATAGTAAAACAATGCACAGCGGAAGACTTAACAACTCACAATACACTGTATGCGACACTGATGCAAACTATGGATCCAAGTCCTGTCCAAGGGATAACGCCGCAGCCTGTCTGGAATGCACCAATCCTGTACCAAAAGTAACTCATCCTACGGGATGAAAGGCCGCAGGTGAGGGGTGAGTCCGAAGTGCTCAAAAAACGACGCCCGATTTACCTTGAATTAATTACCCAAGATTAATTCAACAGTAAATCATGGTAAAAAGACTTTTACAGTACCGGTAAAAATCAAAAATTTTACACGGGCTGTTACAGTCTACCCACCTTAAAAATAATTTCGTCCCCGAAATTCCGTCTTATCCATGGGTTCTACCACGATAAGCTTCTGGCACACTCTGCCAGGTGTCCAACCTCAACATGAGATACCGCTTATACCCTTAAGCGACATCTCGTCCTCTATAAGAACCAAACCTCATGACTGGCATACTCACACACAGTCATGGACTCTCCGCTGAGATCAAGAACTACCTCTGACTCCGAGAACAACAGCTACATCGGCGGCACTGTCTTCCCGACAAGCTCCGATGAAGAACCTCCCAAGAAGCGGTTCAAAACCAACATCATCGGCCTGAAGGAACACATGGTGGTCTCCAGCAGACGGCGAAAGAAACGTGCTCCCAAGAAAGCTGAGGATAAGAAGGGCAAGGCGATAGCTGAGAGCAGCACTCCGCAGCAGACACTGACGCAGCTGAACGTCTCACTGAAGAAGATCAGCTCGGCGGTGTTGCAGATCAAACTGGCGTGCGCGGAACTCTTCCCTCATATGAAGAACATACAAAAACTTGTAAAAGATCTAGAGAAGCAAGTAGCTCCATAGAGTACTCCTTCTCTGTTGTAAACCATTATGAAATAAATAAAATAAGTTTCCTTTTTAAATCAAAATTCTTATATTATAAAGTCTTATGTTAAACGGAAAAATAAAACATCTCAAAGCAAAACAAAAATCAACAATAAGAATATAAAATCAAACATAAAGAAATCAAAAATAGAACTCGTTCAACAAAATCATAAATCGGTCCTAAGCATCCTCGATCCCGAGATACGTAACACGTGCAACTAACGGTGACGATCACGAGAGCATCCTGTGTCCCTCGAAAGAGACGATACCCACTTGTTCACAAATTCCGCATGAGCCAAAACGTCTGTCAGGCCTCGTATCTCTCCACGATGTCCGAACAGCTGTAAGCTTGTCGCACATGCGCTCTACTCGAGGTATGGTCCCATCAGTCCAGCCTCAACGGTCACGGATGCATGTGATGAAAGATGCAGGAAAATATAGAAAAACCATAGAAAGAAAGGACAAAGTAGCCAGAGCGAAAGAAAATCAAGAGATGGAAAAAGGCTGAAAAACTCTGGCATCGTAGCCCGAAAAGCGTATAAAGTAACGAAACAATAAATGAAACAACGGAAAAATTTTCAAAAAGCAAATCTTGAAAATTGAAAATAGTAAACACGCTCCCCATATGAGTATAAAAGAAACGGAGCAGTGAGGAGTAAATCATCAAAAGCATTAAAAGTAAACAAAACGCTCAGAAAAACAAAACCACATCGCTCAAAAACAAAATACCCACTCGTCCAAACACGATGCCTGCTCCATCTTCCATTTTCTTCGTCGAAGGTGCCAACCTAGGTAGAAGGAACCGTCTGGCCTACAGCATTGTCAACGAGCGTCTAGAAGAGTTACCGAACGAGCTCGGCAGAATGCCGCGTCTGGTCTTCGTCGACGAACTCTACTCATCCAGATTCTTCATCACTCCCATGGAAGAGACGTTCTTCCTGGAGGACCATGGCACTCTGAGGACCTCCTACTACGGCTCGGCAAACTCCGTCATGTTCTTCATCTCCGAAAGGCTTCAGGAGTTCAACCTGGAGTCCACTTGCCATACCCTAGAGCAAGGTACCTACTACCAGCTCTCGATGACGGCCCAGAGCATGCCCAGAGTCACTCGTCTGCCCGTAACTTGGCCAAAGGCCCAACTGCTGGTGTGGAACTGTAGAGGAGTCGCAAGGAGTTCCCAGGAGTTCTCGCGTACTCTGAGGGACCTGAAGAACCAATACAAACCAAACATGGTTCTTCTCACGGAGACTCAGTGGCAGCCTCAAGACGATCACGGTCTCATCCCACTCCGGTTCCCTCAAGCTAACCGGTTCGAGCTTCCCGGCCAGAACAACGCAGGCGGCATGTGGTTCTCGTGGAGCGACAACATCCAAGTCAACATCAACAATGACCCTACTAGCTTCCGGGTCAATGTCGTTCCAAGGCGATGAATGTATTTTATTTTTTTATAAAAAATCAATGTAATATTTCTCTTTGTAATCAAAATATTAGTATTAATAATATTTATATTTCCGCTTACTTATGGCATCATTTACCTCTTATGTGTATGTTCTGCGACAGCTGGCGTCCCTTGACTAGATCCATAATGCACTAACTAAATGATATAAAATAATAAACAAATAGAGCGAACTATGCAAACAAGGACAACAAACACACAAAGACTGCCCGACAAGACCTAACGCCCGCTCCGCTACCAAAATGAAACGCCCCGACCCGTATTTACCGTACATAGTAAACACATGCCGGAACTGTAACAACCCAACCCAACAAAGCCCAGCATACAGTGTATACAACAGATATCCGGGCTCAACAGCCCATAATACAAACAACAATAATAACTCAACACGACCCAATGGCCCAATAATAGTAAAACAATGCACAGTGGAAGACTTAACAACTCACAATACACTGTATGCGACACTGATGCAAACTATGGATCCAAGTCCTGTCCAGGGATAACGCTGCAGCCTGTCTGGAATGCACCAATCCTGTACCAAAAGTAACTCATCCTACAGGATGAAAGCCCGTAGGTGAGGGGTGAGTCCGAAATGCTCACCGATGAAGGAAAGACAATCAATATGCAACTATATGAACACTGTGCACATGTGAAGCTTCAAATAATGCAGCTTGTCTGCATTACAGAGCGAGTCCGGTCCGGACTAGAAAATAACTGATATCCCCTTAGTTATTTTCTGGTGTGATTTTTCTGAGAATTTCGGGACCCGAAAAATACCAACTTAGGCCCGAAAAATCCACGGAAAAATCCACGGAAAAATCATGAGCGGGGGAAAACTCTCGGTTTCGAAAAACAACGCCCGATTTACCTTGAATTAATTACCCAAGATTAATTCAACAGTAAATCACGGTAAAAAGACTTTTACAGTCCCGGTAAAAATCAAAAATTTTACCCGGGCTGTTACAGTCTACCCACCTTAAAAAGAATTTCGTCCCCGAAATTCCGTCTTATTCGTGGGTCCTACCATGATAAGCTTCTGGCACACTCTGCCAGGTGTCCAAACTCATCATGAGATACCGCTTATACCCTTAAGCGACATCTCGTCCTCTATAAGAACCAAACCTCATGACTGGCATACTCACACACAGTCTTGGACTCTCCACTGAGATCAAGAACTACCTCTGACTCCGAGAACAACAGCTATATCGGAGGCACTGCCTTCCCGACAAGCTCTGATGAAGAACCTTCCAAGAAGCGGTTCAAGACAAACATCGTCGGCTTGAAAGAGCACATGGTGGTCTCTAGCAGACGGCGAAAGAAACATGCTCCCAAGAAAGCTGAGGATAAGAAGGGCAAGGCGATAGCTGAGAGCAGCACTCCGCAGCAAACACTGACGCAGCTGAACGTCTTACTGAAGAAGATCAGCTCGGCGGTGGCGCAAATCGAACTGGCGTGCGCGGAACTCTTCCCTCACATGAAAACCGTCCAAAACCTTGTAAAAGATCTAGAGAAGCAAGTAACTCAATAGAGTACTTCTTCTCCTGTTGTAAAACCTTATGAATTAAATAAAATAAGTTTCCTTTTAAAATCAAAATCTCTTATATTACAAAGTCTCATGTTAGACAGAAAAAATAAAACCTCTCAAAACAAAACAAAAATCAACAATAAGAATATAAAATCATATATGAAGAAATTAAAACAAGACTCGTTTAACAAAACCAAAACATAAAGAAGTCAAGAAAAACATATTTCCATGATCGGTGCTCGTATCGAACGTAAACACCCTCGAACCCAAGGAACATAACACGTGCAACTAACGGTGACGTCAGTTTCCCACGTGAAAAAGGTACCCGTTAACTCAAAAGGCGATGATCATGAGCACATCCTGTGTCCCTCGAAAGAAACGTTACCCACTTGTTCACAATTTCCGCATGAGCCAAAAACGTCTGTCAAGTCTCGCATCTCTCCACGGTGTCCAAACAGTTGTAAACTTGTCGCACATGCGCTCTACTCGAGGTACGGTCCCATCCGTCTAGCCACAACGGTCACGAATGCATGTGATAAAAGATGCAAGAAAATAATGAGAAACCATAAAAAAGAAAGGACAAGGTAGCCAGAGCGAAAAAAAATCGCAAGATGGAAAAAGGCTGAAAAACTCTGGCATTGTAGCCCGAAAAACGTATAAAGTAACAAAGCATTAAATGAAGCAACGGCAAAATTTTCAAAAAGCAGATCTTGAAAATCAAAAACAGTAAACACGCTCCCCATAAGAGTATAAAAGACAGAGCGGTGAGCTGTAAATCATCAAAAGCATTTAAAAGCAAACAAAACATCCAGGCAACCAAAACCACAACGTTCAGCAATAAGAAAATACCCACGCTTCCAAAACAACATGCCTGCTCCCTCATCCGTCTTCTTCGTCGAAGGTGCCAACCTAGGCAGAAGGAACCGACTGGCTTACAACATGGTCAACGAGAGTCCAGAAGAGCTACCGAACGAGCTCGACAGGATGCCGTGTCTGGTCTTCGTCGACGAACTCTACTCATCGCGGTTCTTCGTCACTCCCATAGAAGAGACGTTCTTCTTAGAGGACCAAGGCACTCTGAGGACCTCCTTCTACGGCTCGGCAAACTCCATCATGTTCTTCATCTCCGAAAGAATTCAGGAATTCAACCTAGAGTCCACTTGCCACTTCCTGGAGCAAGGCACCTACTATCAGCTCTCGATGACGGCCCAGAGCATGCTCAGAGTCACTCGTCTGCCCGTAACTTGGCCAAAGGCCCGACTGCTGGTGTGGAACTGCAGAGGAGTCGCTAGGCGTTCCCAGGAGTTCTCGCGTACTCTGAGGGACCTGAAGAACCAGTACAAACCGAACATGGTTCTTCTGACGGAGACCCAGTGGCAACCTATTGATTTTTTTTGGCAGGAAAGTGTTAAGTGATTTATTAGATAATCAAAAACAGAGGATTTTGAATACAATTCAAAATTCAGAGGAACTGAGACGATCACGGTCTCATCCCACTTCGGTTCCCTCAAGCAAACCGGTTCGAGCTTCCTGGCCAGAACAACAGAGGCGGCATGTGGTTTTCGTGAAGCGACCGCATCCAAGTCAACATCAACAACGACCCCAACAGCTTCAGGGTCAACGTCGTTCCGAGAAGATAAATGTATTTTTATTTTTATAAAATATCAATGTAATATTTCTGTTTGTAATCTCAATATTAGCAATATTAATAATATTTATATTTCTGCTTATTTATAGCATCATTACCTCTCATGTGTATGTTCTGCGACAGCTGGCGTCCCTTGACTGGATCCATAATGCACTAACTAAAATGATATAAAATAATAAACGAATGGAGCGAACTATGCAAAGAGGAACAACAAACACACAAAGACTGCCCAACAAGACCTAACGCCCGCTCCGCTACCAAAATGAAACGCCCCGACCCGTATTTACCGTACACAGTAAACACGTGCCGGAACTGTAACAACCCAACCCAACAAAGCCCAGCATACAGTGTGTACAACAGATATCCGGGCTCAACAGCCCATAATAAAAACAACTATAATAACTCAACCGGCCCAATGGCCCAATAATAGTAAAAACAATGCACAACAGAAGACTTAAATAACTCATAAACACTGTATGCGACACTGATGAAAACTATGGATCCAAGTCCTGTCCAAGGGATAATGCCGCAGCCTGTCTGGAATGCACCAAACCTGTACAACAAATAACTCATCCTACGAGATGAAAGCCCGCAGGTGAGGGGTGAGTCCGAAGTGCTCACCGACGAAGGAAAGACAATCAGTATGCACACCATAAATTACTCAAGTCGAAACAAGTAAAAACCGCCAAATCAAAAGACAAGACCCAAAACCGGTCCAAAACCGAAAAGACTCAAATAAAATCCAATTTTCTAATTTTATCTTTCCGGGCCCCGTCACGGATAACTAGGGGTCAAACCTGGTTATCAACACATTCCGGGGGCCAGATCAAATCCAGAGAACCCAGGGATCGACATCCCAAAAATACGAACCCAGGGATAGACATCCCAAAAATAATCACGGGATAAACATCCCAAGCATAGACATGCTTATCAAGTAACCCAGGTCAAGGCCACCACGAAGCAGTCTTAAACCATCGAGTCGTACCACTAGTTATCACGTGACAATTATATTATCATCGTCAAAATCAAATCACAGGGATCGACATCCCTAACCAAAATACCGGGATAGACATCCTTATCCAAAAATCAAGGATCGACATCCTTTTCACAACTTATTAATTATTCCATTATACTCATGGTCAAGACACGAAAATAAATATTCAAACCCAATCAAAATACTGGGATAAACATCCCGACAACAATCAAGACCATGGGATTAACATCCCGAGACAAACCACAACAAACACAATACTCAACAATGCAATAATCCACAAAACAAAATAACCGAGTAATACAGGCACATATTGAAGGAAATCCATCCTCACCTTGGCCGATTACTCAACTCCGGAAACAATGACCGGTCCGACGCCGGCTCCTCGGGAAACTGCCCGATATCCGAACCTATACCACAAAACAATATATACACATAAATGCACATAATCGGTATACTATGATGCCCAAACTGCGAAATAACCCATCCCAGTTCATATCCGTTATTATTATCTTTTACCGAAAATATTATACCGTACGTATATCCGAATATAATTTCGGTACCATACTTTAATTAAAACTCCTTTCAAAATATATTTCCATAGAATAATTATAATTTCCAAAATTATAATCTCCTTGATTTTTCCAGAGAAATAATAACGTATTTATAATTTCCATAATTATATATATAGTATTTATCTTTTTCTAAATATACATAATAATATTTTCCAACATAAAATATAATCACCTTTAAGTTTCAAAGTACATGTATATTTATATATTCCTCAACCATAATTTTCCAGAAAAAATAATACATATATTAAATTCCAGAAATTAATTTCATGGTACACATATTTTTTTTCCAATTAGTAATAGTTTTCCAAGACATTACTTAATTATTTATCCAAGTATGTATATTTATATTTTTTTATCAAAATACCAGAATTAAATTGACCATAATTTTTTCAAAGTAAATATATAATTTTTTCAAAAATTATAAACCAGATTAATAAATAAATACATATATATATATATTTATTATTTCTTTTTTTTTTTAAAACTGGACTGGGCCATGAACAGTAAGTCCATGCCCAGCCCAGAACAGCCCAACAATGAGCCCAACTGTCCAGGCCCGCGAAGCAGCCCGTCAGCAGGGTCCAACCCGAGTTCCCACCCGTTGTGAGTCGGGTACTCACCTGGGGGATACGGGTCGTGGTGCCGGGTAGGAGGCTGGCGGCACGGCGAGCGGCAGGTACGGGCGTGAGGAAAGCTAACGCAGGGTCGGCGACATCGGGGCGACTCGACTGGCGGCGGAAAAGCGGCGTTGCGTCGCCGGTGTCGTCGTCAGCGGCGCGGAGAGGGAGATCCGCGGGTTTCGCCGCGGGTCAACGGCTCTGCAGTGCGCGTCCGGCGGCGGAATCAAACGGAGGAGGCGACGTTCAGTCGGCGACGGCGTGGCGAAGGGGCTGGTGGCTGCGATGTGTCGAGACTCGGCGGGGAACACTCCGTCGTGCACAGTGATGGCCCGGGGTAAGGTGGTGACACTGTTCACCATATATTTTTCTTTCCTTTTCTTTCTTTTTTTCGATTTTCTTCTTTTTTTCAATTTTCTTCTTCTTTCTTTTTTTTTCTCTCTGTTTCTATATATATATATATTTTTCTTCCTCTTTTTTTTTTCCTCTTTTTTTTCTGCCGGTTTTCCCTTTTTTTTTTCTCTTTCTTTTCTTTTTTTTCCTTTTTTTTCTCTTTTTCTTTTCTCTCCTTTTCTCTTCTTTTTTTCCTTCTCTTCTTCCCCTCTGGTTTCTTCTTTTTATAGACGATGAACACTGTGCACATGTGAAGCTTCAAATAATGCAGCTTGTCTGCATTACAGAGCGAGTCCGGTCCGGACCAGAAAATAACTGATACCCCCTTAGTTATTTTCCGGTGTGATTTTTCAGAGAATTTCGGGACCCAAAAAATACCAACTTAGGCCCGAAAAATCCACGGAAAAATCACGAGCGCTGGAAAACTCTCGGTTTTGAAAAACGACGCCCGATTTACCTTAAATTAATTACCCAAGATTAATTCAACAGTAAATCACGGTAAAAAGACTTTTACAGTCCCGGTAAAAATCAAAAATTTTACCCGGGCTGTTACAGTAAATATCACATTAAAGGTATTTTTTTTTAACCAAAATGGCTTTTCCCTTACATCAACCGAAGTTAGGCTTAATTCGTTGAGGACTAAGGCTAGGCCGAAATCACGTGGCCCAAAATAATTAATTTTGATGTTATTTAGTAGCCAATTGCTAGGTGTATATATGCCCAAGACCTCTCTCATTCATTTCCGATGTAGGACTTGAGTCATCACGGGAAAGAGGTCCATTGTGAAACAAACCAACGCATCATTGGTAATAAAAGAAGCGGGATCAAAGCTAACAGACCAGGCTGATTGGATAGGAATCCATAGAGGTTTTATCCAT